>CAUYSK010019767.1:0-36080 GCA_963575035.1 Avahi laniger | reverse complement strand
GAAATAACATTTCCTGGGACTCCGAACTCTGAAGAAAAAGGAACCATCCGGATCAGAGAGTTGCAGCAGCTGATCCCCACGGCTGCTAGGATCCCAGCTAGAACGATGACAGCAGCACCCGGCAGAGAAACGGCTGGGTTTAAGTGTCCAATCGTTATGAATGGAGATGAAATGCATGTGTAATAACACCAATTACGCAGCCCTCATCTGTTATTCATGCCCTGCCGTTCATCACGGTCAGGACGCCTGCTGCTGGGGTCCAGTCTTCTGTCCCCGCTGCTGTCTGTCCTGCTTGGTGGGTGGGGCTGCGCTTCCTCCTTAACCAGAGGGCTGAGCCTAAACAGGCATAGGTAAGGGAGATCTGTGGCCTCAGGGTCATTTGGCAACCCCGTACTTCCCCTACCCTGATTTCCACCTGGCTGTGGCCTTAAGGGCCCCCTGTCCAGTGAGGACTCAGAGAGGTTTTCCTCCCTGGGAGTCTTTACCAGGAGGGGAAGTACACGCTTTATTCTTAGTACCACAAAACACCAGTGAAGAATACAGGCGGATCTGGGAAAATGAGGCAAGCAGCAGCGCAGGGCTTCCGGAGCAGAAACAAGTTTGAGAAGGGAACTTGGGGAATGAACATTCCTCAGCTGTCTCTTCTGTGCCTGGCACTGTTAAGGACTCTGTATATGCTTCAATTGCCTTCAATCCTCCCACTGACCACGTTAGGCGGGACTCATCGTCCCATTTTATGCAGGATAAGCTGAAGATCAGAGAGGTTACATACTTGCCTAAGGTCACACAGCGGGGGGGATGGGAGGGGAGGGAGGGAATAAGATTTGAACTCAGAACTGTTTAACTTCAGAGGCTGTACCTTTGTTTCATACTACTCTGTCTTTACCACCTCCTGGGCAGGGTCAACTCACAGGCCCAGGAAAGCTGTCTCTCAAGTGTTGATCTTGTTCCTAGTCAGTTCCCTGATGCCTGCTATTTTACCCTTAAGGATGTGTGTACCTCATTTACACTTGAACTTGGATGGGTTGAACAGGGGAATGGATAGTAGACATACTTTCCTTATGTTACAATTTTGCCTGGAGCTTCTCCCCAGTGAAGGTAAATTTCACGTGCCTTTCTGGCCTCATTTTTCCTCCTCTGATAACTGGGCTGCTGAGATAATACAATCTGATATGGGCATTATGCAAATGGCTCCAGCCCATGGGCTCTCCAAGGCCATCCAGAGATGAGCTGGTGAAAGGCCTGCCCGTGGCCGTGGCAATGCTGGGAGTCCGGAGTCCTGGCACCACCCCTGCCCTGAGAAACAGGAGGGTTGGGGCAAGGGTGGGGACAGCATATCCCAATTCTGCCAGAAAACATGGGAAGCAGGAGCTCACCCTCTGAGGAGAAGTTAGCCAGGAGAGTTGGCCCACCTGGGAGCCTGAGCGTGAAGTTAATTAGTGATTTGGAAAAACAAGTTCAGGAAGAGCTGCCAGAGAGCTGAGCACGAGAGCAGAGAGAGGGAGGGAGGCGGCGCAGCCCCAGCCACCCTCACCTGCAGGGCAAGGGGCCTGCCTGGCCGCTAAAGCTACGGGCTCGCTCTGCAGCAGCAGAATCCTTCAGGCCCAGTGGCTACAAATCACCCTCCTGCACTACGGAACGACCCCCGTATTCCTGCTCTTTACTCAAGTTTGCTTTTTTTGAAACGTAGAACCGTTCCATCTATTAACTTCTAAACTTTACATCCACCCTCTCAAAAGATGAGGGCAGGTACATGGCAGCCACATGTGCCCGGTTTCCAGGGGAAACAAAGACACAAGAGCGCAGATGACTTGCTCAGGATAAAATTGGGGCCAGGTCTTCTGATTCTCGGCTCAGAGCTCTTTTTCCTTGGTCCCTCTGGCCAAGCAAGTGGAGACAATCCATCCCCCTCTTGGCAGGGCGTGTCCCTGCTGCGTCCTCTCTAGGGCTGGGCAGCAGGTGCCCAGCAGGCCCCAGGAAGCCCTCCCTGCCCAGGGAGACACAGCTGGGGCCAAGCTGTGGCATTTCCAGTGGCCTGGGCTCTGGCACATTGCCCTGGGTGGGTCCCAAGCTTACAGGTTCCCCTTCAGGGCCCTAATCATTCTTTTCTCCCCTAAGTTATTCCCCAAACTATTTCGTAAGTGGTGATCCTGCTTCCAATGGGTGCTTTTCACCCTCTGAGGGCAGGGATGCTGTTTTCTTTCTTGCAACTCCTTTGATCAAAAACGACAAAAAGGGCCCAGGGAGGAGGAGGTGGCTGCAGCAACACCACTCTGCTGACAGGCCGAAGCCTCAGGCAGGAGCCTTCTATGGAGCCCCAGCAGGCTGTCCTGCAGAGCTGGTGGCACACATCCTCATGTCCGAGTCTCCGTCCCTCAGCGCCGCACTGACAGACAGAGCAGAGAACAGCTGGAGGCCCGGGCTAGAAGCCTCGGCCCTGGGGTCACATTTCCTGGGTTCCCATCCTGGCCCTGCCACCCGACCAGGTAAAGGGTGCCCTCTGTACGGTTTCTGCGGTATAAAATGGGGACAGTACCAGTACCCACCTCTAGTGCTACTGTAGGATTAAATGAGCTTCTAAACGGCAAGGGCCTGGCACCCAGGTAAGTGCTTGATAAAATGGTGACTGAGCTGACGAGGCCTGGGGTCCCTAGGGGGACCCGTGCATGCAGCTTCCGAAGGCAAGCTGGATCTGAAGCCAAAACATCACAGAATCCTTGCTTTTCAGAAGTGAAAGAGACTCAGAAGTTTACCCAGTTCAACTCCCTTTCTGCTGTTTGACAGATGAAGAAACTGAGGCCTGGGGAGAAGTGACTTGCCCTGGTTTCCATGGCTGAAGCTGTCAGTTCTTTCCACTGCAAAGGGTATGGAATCTGCTGGAAGTCAAAACTGCCCAAGCAGAAAACTACTGGTGGACATTGGCTCTGCCAGCGGCAGCTCCTGTCCTGCTGGGAGGGAGGACGCAGGCGGGTCCCGGCCTCTGTGCAGGAGTGCGCTTCTCCTCCAGGCTCCCTGCTCCCCTGGGCTCCTCAGACACACGCTGCCCGGCTGTGTCCTGTCGGGGACCCACCCATCTCCAAAGGCCCAGGTGTTTCAGCTGGTGGCTCAGCCCTTTCCCCAGCCTCCTCCACCAACTCCACCCTAGGACTTTCCTTGTGGAAATGTAAAGTCACACACTTTGGGGTTCAAGTCGGGCTCTGTTACTAACTGCCTGAGACCCTGGGCAAGTTTCTTAACCTCTCCAAGCTTTAGGATCTTTATTTATACGATGGAAAACTGAACACCTACTATGTGCCAGACACCATGCTGAGGAATAGCAGGAAAAAGCCAAACAAACACCCTTGCCCCTTACGGTCCAATGGAGGCTGACCTGCAACAGGCAAACAAGCAGAAAACACAGCATGCCACAGGGTGTAAGTGTTACGGAGCGTAAAGAGAAAAAAGAGACAAGGGGTGAGGGTGGGGGAGTCATTTAAATAAAGTGGTCAGGTAAGGCCTCAATGACAAGGTGACATCTGAACAGAGACCCGAAGGAGTGAGGCAGTGAGTCATATGAAGATCCAGAGGGCTGAAGAGGCGGAAGGAACAAGCAGTGCTAAGGCCCTGAGGCTACAGTGTGCTCGGAGCCTGTGAACGGACGAGAGCAGTACCTACGTGATAGGCTTGTTTTGAGGATGGAAAGATACTTGTAAAACTCCGCACAGAGCCTAGAGTATCTCAGGAACCAGGCACAGGCTGGGTGGAGGGGAGATGTGACAGACACCAATCACCGGGACTGAATACAACCAGCGGGGGCAGGAGGGGAGCCCGAGGAAGAAGGGCCAGGGAGACAGATGGACAGATAAACATAAGGAGACTCATGCCCGAAAACCTATATTAAGGATGAAGTGTAGGAGCAGGGAAAATTGAGAACACAGCCAAAGATGCTTGCAGAGTAAGATCTGTGGGGATGCGGTGAGGGACTGAGCCTTCTGGGGAAGCGAGATCCCTGTGCCCAGACAGCGCTGGAGAGGAAGTGGGGCAGCCCTGGGGTAGGAGGCGGAAAAGGAGAAGGTCTGCCAAAAAAGCCATCTCTGAGCCATCCCTGGGCGCCTGGGACAGCTCCTTGCCTGCATTAGGGCCCAGATCCCTGCAGAGGGACATCCCCTCTTCTCGCTCCTATGGGCTCCCCTAGGAACAGAACCTGGCCTTGCCTCACCTCTGGCTTGTGCCCAGAGCCAGCTTCTACCTAGCTTATCCTCTGCTGAGCTGACATGTGGGGCCTCTCTAGGCCACTGGGTTGCCCAGAGCTCATGCATCCCAGCCCCAGAAAGACGTTGGTCAGCCCAGAACCTACTGTTCAAATGGAATTCCTCATCACTGCCCATCTTCATCCCACGCTGTCCTATCTCTGCTTGGCCAAGTCCCCGGGCCAGGAAATTCCCCCTTTCCCTAACTCTGCATGGTTTAGCACTACCCACACTGGAAACTTATTTATTTATGTATTTATTTATAACCCGCCTCCTTCTAAAAATTACTTAAGGGAGCTAAGACATTATCATACAAGGCCACCCTAGTCAACTTCTATTTCCTTGCTAAAGCGGTCCTGAATGCCCCACACCCTGACCCCATCCCACGTAGGGGTGGGATTGATTCCCTCTGCCTACCTCCTATTGAACTTTATTTTTTATGACGACTGTGGCACCTCTCATGCCACTCCTTGTCACTTAATTTCCCTTGACCACCACCTACTCCACCTGAGCTGGCTCTCTTCAGGAGCCGGACCACTTCTGACTCATCTTTCGATTTCTAGAACACAGCATGGTGTCTGGCACGTAGTAGCTGCTCAGCAAATGTTTCCTGAATGACAGGAGTCAGGGTGACCTGGTCCTGGTGAGCCTGTCACGAGGAGAGATCAGCCCCACTGACAAAGGTGTGCCCAGTAACACCTCCAGGTACTGGGGCCCTGGGACTTTCGCTGCTCTCTGGGGTGGCATAGGCCCACTTCCTGGTAAGGAGCCCCCACCTGGTGATCACCACTCACTAGCCTAAAGAAAACCACAGCAGGGAGCCGGGCCAGAGGTTGGTTGTACCCAGGGCGCAGGAGTGACACAAGCGCCCTGTGCCCAGCATTCCAGGCCGATACTGCCCATGGGTGGAGGTGAAGGGCCCGGGGGTCTCCTGGCTGCCAAGGCCCAGCTGCCTGACTCTGCTCCTCACTGTGCTTCCCCCCATGCTCCAAAACAGCCCAGGTTTATTTTCTCCCCTCCCCCAGCCCAAATGCTGACAAACAGAAACACCTCATCATCCAGAGACAAGATGTTCAGAGGCAAATGTTGATCTGTTCAGAACAAGAGAGGAAAACAAAACACACCTAGGAGGAAACTGGGAGGTTGCCTGAGGGTAGGATCTGCAGGGAGGCTTGGGCCCCTCCTGCCCTCAGGAAGGAGGCAGAGGGGCTGCCCTGGCAGGCTGGCACTCCCCTCCAGGACACAGGCCTCCTGGGCTCAGGTTCCTGCTCAACCAGCTCACAGGGCCCCAGGACCAGTGAGTCCCCATCACCGCAAAGTCTGTCGCGATCACTGCCCAGGGCCCCAGGCAGTGCCTGGACCAAAGAAGCCAGGGAAACTTCGGGAAGGCAGGCAGGAACGAAGCCCTCATTTCTTTCCTAGAAGGCCTTGGTTTCATTCCTCTGTCTGGGTCGGGGAATCCCAGCTTCCACTCCTAACAAAGCCTCCTTTCTTTTTTCCTATGAGAGACCCACAGTGAGAAAAAGAGAGAGAGAGGTTAGACTTCAGCAATTCTAGGGAGTGTGGAGAAGTGACAGAAGAGATGGGAGGAGAGTGGAGGAGGAAGCTTTCAGGTGAAGGGCTGCGCTCTGAGCCCTCCGGAAGCCAGAGGCCCTCTCTGGCCAGTAGCCGAGGGAGGCAGCGGTAGGAGCGCAGAGTTGGACTCATGAGACCCGGGCTTGGATCCTAGTTCTTCCATCAGCTGTGCACCTTGAGCAAGCCCCACTGGGCCTCGGGGTCCTCATTTGTGAGTTGAGGTTAATGATCCCTGCCTCGCCTGGGCCAGATGAGCTAGGAGTACAAAGCATAGGTCAGGCACCAGACACACGGTGGCCGCTTAACAAAGGCGAGGACCCAGCTCTAGCTGCCTTCCTGGAGCAGGGGGTCCTGTGGGTCACTTCCTCTACTCTCAGGGGAAACATCGTGGGAAAATCAACTGATTTAGCTAAAGGACTGTAATCCTGAACAAGGCTGATCACTGAACCAAAGCTGGCCCAGCCTCTGAGACCTCTGGAAAGTGGGGTTGGGGAGGGGAGTGTCCCAGGGCCCCATTCTTCATGCCTCCTGTCTGCTCTCAGAAAAGGAGGAAGGCATGATTCTAAAGCTCTGGGTGCTGCCAAACCTCCACAGCTCCCCCTCGAGCTGTGAAGCCACCCTAGTGAGCACTCACCATGCCCCAGGCAGTGGGAAGGTGGGGGCAGGCTCAGTCTTCCCCTCATGCCTGCCCCCAGCTCAGCAGCACAGCGGCAGCTGCCCCAGGCCGGCCACGGGGAACAGAGCAGGGTGAGCATCCCAGTCGGAGTGTGCCTGAGCCAGGCAACAGGCTCTCATCACCAGCTCAGCTCACTTTGTATCGTCACAATGCACTACTCAGATGACCATGTTGTGTGCTGGAACACAACAGTGCTGCTCCTCTGCCCTCCTTCGCTCACCGCTCCGCAGTAGTCCCCTGGGAGCCAGGGACCAGGCTGGGCTAGGAGGGACAACACAGTCCCAGCACTCCCATCACAGCAGTGTGCCCTCAGGCCTGGAGGGATAGCAGAGTAAGTGTCCCTTCTGATGTCCCCATCTGCCCCAGGGTTTTCTGATGCCATCCACAGGGGGTACAGAACCTCTAAACACCTCTCAGGCCAGAGTAGGAAATGAGCCACCTCTTCACCTCAAAAACAGCCTAGTTCGGTGGAAAGAACATGCTGTAATTGCAGGAGCAAGGGCTTGGGAGTCAGAGACTCTGGCTTTGATTCAAAACCGGCCACTGTGGCTATGAGATCTCAGGCAAGTTGTTTACTCTCTCACAGCCTCGATCTGTTAAGTGGGGATAACGGCCCTGTTTTAAGTTTATTGGGAGGATTAGAGATTAAAGCATATATTGCAAAGTACCTGCATGGGGTGCTTACTTAATAAATAGCAGTTACTAATTCACTTTTAAAACTTATGTATTCCCATTTGTATGTCCCAGGAGCAGCTGAAGGCTTGCCTTCACCTGTGTTCCTAAGCAGGCAGCAAGTCCTCTTTTGGGGCATGTGCCAGCCAGCGCCCCATACGGCTATTCGCATCACTGCTACCAACCAGAAGGCCGGAACCAGGGGTTGGTTGCAGACTCTGCTATTGATTAAATGTGTTGACAAATCTTTGTTTCTTCAGTGTTTAAATGAAAGAATTAACCCCGCCCCACCACAAACTTTTAAGACCTACACTGAAATGCTCAGGCTGATGATGATTCCACATTAAAAGGGCAAAAGATCTTGAGTTCTTGGAGGACTCCAAAGGGCAGGCCAGGCTCTGGGCTTACTCAAACAGAGTCCATTCTGCAGTGAGTTGGGAAAATGAACTCACTGATGGTACAGTCCCTTGGAATCCCAGAGGGGAAGAACCTGAGCAATTGTAAAGTCCCCAGAGATCCTAGAATGCTCAGAAATAGGGCCTCCCAACCAACCCATCGCATTCCTCCACCCCTGGCTTGTCCCCTTTCCCCGACTCTATCAAGCTAAACCCACCTCCCCCACCCCCAACGTTGAAAGAGTCTGCATTATTTGTGCTTGTCTCCCTCCCCTCGCGCAGACAGCCAAGCACTAACACTAGCAGCGTTAGTGAACTGCACGAGAAGCCCACGGAACTCATAGCAGACTCAGGCCAGGGGCGTTACTGTGCCCTCACCTTCTGAGCTGGTCTCAGGGCTGCAAGGAAAGAAACCAAGGCAGCTGAACTCTAGCTTCTCTCTCAGTCCCCAAAAAGGTCCCCACTTTCTAGTGGCTGCCTGCGGCCCAAGCTTGGTATCCCATGGCCCTGAGACCTCTGCTCCTCCCTTGTCTTCCAGACAGCAGATGCGTCTGCCCTAGCCTGGCATTTATGTCAGCCTGGCTCCTCCCTGAAGCCCTACTCCCCAAGCCCTTGCCCTCCCCTGGGTAGAGAAATGGAACTTTTCCTTTCATGACTAGAATGAGGCCCAGCACAGGGAGGCTGAGGGGTGGGGTTACTGAGACTCATTAACATGGCAACTTAGGATGCCAGAGGTACAACCAGCTTCCACAGCAAGAAGCAGCTCCCAGACCAACAATTACATTGCTCTTTCCTGTCTCCCAGACAGACCCCAGTCAGGCTTTAGGCTGCCAGCCTTGAGATCAAACACCAGCCCTGGGGTTTTCTTTTTATAAAGAATCTAAAGCCATCCTTCAGGGTTTTTTTTTTTTTTCCAAAGCTGCCCCAGCATAATGGGGCGTCCCCTACCACCCCCTTTCACTTAATGGTGTTAACGGAAACTGGATCTGAGCGATGGACCTACTTACAACTTTGACGCAAACTGCACAAAAGTAATTTATGTAACCCAAAACGCTTGTACCCCTATAATATTCTGAAATTTAAAAAAATAAAACTCATTTAGAAAAAAGGGAAACTGGATTAATTTGGGAAGGGGGTGATGGGAAGGGACTAGATCTTGCCTAAATCAACCTGTGCTTCCTCCTGCCCTCCCCCACCCATATACCCATCTCAAGCAGTAACCTGAACCAAGGATTTCTGGGAAGCCAATTTCTGCTTCAGCAGAAGGAAAAGAAGCGGCAACAAATCTGGTATCAACAGGAAGCCTGTGGCTGGCCACTGGCTGTGGGAGGCTGAAGGGCCTAGACCAGGGGTGAGAACCTGAGGCCTTGAGGCCATATATGGCCTTCTGGATCCTTGAGTGCAGCCTTCTGACAGAAACCAAATGTTACAGAACAAATCCTTTTAGTCCTTTCTGTCTAAATCTCCTCTCATCCCAGCTGAGGCCAGGACATCACAGGTGTACAGGAAGCCTTGGGACATGGCATGCTTCCTGGAAGAAAGGAAGTCTCTCCTAGCCTGGACAGGAGGCTGGGTTCTGGCCTCAGCTTTGCTTCTTACAAGCTAAAGATGCTGAAGCCTCTGCCCTCCTCTCCAAAATGCTAAGTTGCCAGCACACGGAGCTGCTGGGAGGGTTTAAATGAGGAGGCCCAGCATGGAAGCATCTAACACAACACACCCCAGTTATCTGTCCCCAGCAGAAGGCCAAATTCCAGCTGCCCAGGACTGTGGTCCTGAGAGCTGAAGATTGTGTGGCCTGTGCAGACCAAGGAAGAGGGTGGAAGAGCAGAGCTAAGGGCACCCCACTCACTGCTAGGGGATGCGGCAAAGCAGGCAGCTGGGATTGGGTCCAAGTAGTAAGTCAAGTGTGTGCAATCTCCTGATGGAGCGTGCAGGGGAGAGGGTGGGAGTGTGTAATTCCCCTGAGAGCCATGGAGGGGAGTTGGAGGGAGGCGGGAACAACCTGCTGTGGTAAGTCTCCTCCGGCTCCTCTCCGCCCCTACCCATCACAGCCATACGACCCTTGCAGACCCAAAAGGGGGAGACCCGGGCTGCTACACTCACCCTGGCTGCCCGAGAGGAGTAGGGATCCTCGAAGAGCGCCCACATGCGGGGTTGCCAGCCTCTGCAGCCCCCAGACCCGGAGCCTGAGCCCGCACCTCCCTCGTGGGGGCCCAGGCGCTGCAGGGCCAGCTCCCTCTCATCGTCGCCAGCCTCGTCGCTGGGCCCTGGGCCGCCGCCGCCTCCGTCAGGGCTCTCGAAGATGTCAAGTGCCTCCTCGGCGTCCCGGTGCTGCCGGTAGGTCATCCAGCAGCAGGGTTCCACGTCGGTCTCATCGATGCCCCAGAAGGTGAGCTCCTCCTCGAAGAGCGGCCCGCACACGTCGGCGGGGCAGTGCAGCTTGCCAGTGCGGTAGTAGTTGAGCACGTAGGCGAACACACCCGGGTGCCTGTCGAAGAAGAACTCACAGCCCCCGCCGCCGCTGCTGCCGCTGCTACCCGCACCGCCGCCATCGGTCTCCGGCCGGCCCCCACCGTCGGGGTCGGCCAGCCAGGCGAGGCGAGTGCCCGGGAGGGTGCGCAGGGTGCTGCGGTAGGTCTCATGTCGCGTGCCGCCCACGTTGATGATGATCTTCTCCGACGCCTCGCCCTTGGCCATTTCTTCCTTCAGACATGTTTTGGACGGAGGTTTGTTCCCTGACTTGCGCCCGCGGTAGGAGGAGACACACACCGAGCTGATCATAAGAAGCGCTGCGGGGCTCCGGCTTGGGGCGGCCGCTGCCCTCCAAACACCCTTCCCGAGTAGGCAGCGTCAGACGGGGGAGGGGGAGGAGACGAGGAGGAGGCAGGAGGCGGCGGCGGCCCCCTCTGCGGCGTGGCCCTGCCCCCTGCCTACCCTCCCGGGGCGCGGAGCCGGAGGAGTTGAATTTCTTGGGTGCACAGGTGGTTGGGGTTAGGGCAGGCAGCGCCGGAGAGGAGACAGGAGGCGGGAGACGAGAGCCGAGGACCCAAGCGAGGAGCCGGGGAGGTAGGGGCAATCACAACACGGTCCCCTGCTAGGATGGGACACGCCCCCCACCCCCTAAAAGACAAGGAAGCGCACAGTCCGGGCGCACTGCGAGGGTCCGGGGCGCGCGCGCTCACACTCACACGGGCCACCCGCTGGCTCCCAAACCGCACCGAGCCCCGGGAGCAACCGGTTTTCCCGCGGCGGCAGCGTAGCAGCAACAAGTCCACCAAGCGGCTGCCGGGACCGGGCCAACGCTCTCACGACAGCCGGAGCTCCGCGGGCCTGGGCTGTGTGCAGTCAACACGAGGCGGCGGCGGCGGCATGTGGCCTCTTCCCCCCATTCATAAATCCAGCGCAGGACAAGGATGGCGGGCGGGGCCGAGCTTAACGCGGCGGACAGGCGGGCGGGGGCTGCACAAGGCCAGGCGGCAGCTGGAAAACAAGCGCGCCTGCAGGAGCAAGCCTCGGGTCCTGCGTCCACGGCCGGGAGCTGCGTTGGGCCTGGCGCAGCGCTGCGGGGGCCGCGCTGGGGCGGGGGGGCCTCAGACGGGGCGTCCTGCGCGGCGCCGAGCCGGGGGGGCGGGGCCGCTCCGGGGAGCCGGGCTGTGCGCACTGGCGAAGGAGTCTCCCGGGCGGCGGCCGAGCGGCCAAGGACACCTGCAGGCTTCCCGAGCCGCGCGGAGCGGGAGCCTCAGCGCAACGCCCCGGCGCCGGGCTCCTGCGATCTGGCGGCGCTGGGAGCCACGCCATCTACGCGTCTGCCCATCTCCGGGCGGGGCGCTGGCCTTGGCTCGCGGCAGCGGGCGGGCGCGAGGTGGCCTAGGGGAGGGGGCGCCTCGGCACTGGTTGGGCTGGGGCTCTACGGGCTTTCGGTCTCCCTCTGGCGATGGCAGCGGACGCCACGCTCCAGTGGCGCCTTTTCCTCCCGGCCCCGCCTTGCCCCGGCGCGCCCTTCGCGGGGTGGGGTGGGCGGGGCGCGGCGCGGGGCCGACTCGGCTCGCTGCAGGGCCCCGGCGGCCGAGCTCTGCCTTCCTCCGCGGAGCCAAGCGCAGCCGAGGCGCGTAACCCGCTCGCCGCCGGCGCCCGGCCCAGCGCACCGCCCCTGCGCGCCTCCGCCACCATCCCCTCCCGCGCCTCGCTCCCCGCCTCCCCGGAGCCCGCAGCTCCTCCCACTGCAGCCCCTGTGACCCCGAAGCGCTCTCGACCCCTGACTTCTAACCTCCGCCCGCTGCTTCTTGCTGCGTCCGTCGCCCCCTCGCTGCCAAGCTGGTCGCATTGCTGCCGTTTCAAGCGGCTGACTGGAGGCCGGCGACGAAAAAGAGAGAGACTGTGTCGTGAGGAGGCGGCTGCCCACTCCTTCCCCAGACACCGTTTTGGGGCCTCCTGACCAACCCACCCCATCCTGCGCCTTGGACAGGGCCCACGACGCCCACAGTCTTGACGCTTTCTGCCTCTGAAACAGTCACCAAAGCCCCTGCAATGGAATTGGGGGACCGGTCAGCCTTGGGCAGAGAAGCGGCTCCTGGGCTGGGTGGAAGAAAACCGTAGCCTCGGAGTTGTCCACCACAAATATGGCACGGGGGTGGGGTGGGTGGCCTGTGAGATCATTAGGTTAAAGCCCTGGCTCATCGTCGCCCTGGGGGCACATAGGACGTGCCTGTGTCTGGCCTTGTGACCTCCTCCTGCAACAGGGAGTTGTTCCATTCACTGTAATTTGACTTTGCCTGTGTTTATGTCCTCTCGCCTCTCTGACCCTGCGCTCCTCCTGGCCATTGTGCTTTTTCATCTTGACGGCTCCCACAGTGCCTGCCTCTGAGCCTGCTCGCTAAGTGATCGAGAAGCTGCCATACCCCGAACACTAGGCAGCAACCAGGCTTTACTGGCCCTATCCCAAGAGCAATTTCCAGATTCATTTGTTTTTGTTTTTAAGTCCAGAACCTCTTTTACGTCTTTAAATTAACTCCCCCCCCCCTTTTTTTTTACAGCTTCGGACAGCCTCCATGTCTGTGTGGATGATGTAAGGAGGATTTTAAGGCAGAAATGCAAGGTAACTGACACACCTGCCTTGGACACTCGTGCACCAGTCGATTTCCAGATCAGGCAGTACTTAGCTATCCAGGGGAAAAATAAGACAAGGGCCTGTGTGTGCTCTCAGAAAAGATGAAAAGCCCAATGCAAATGCAAGGGATTTTTATAAGAAAGATTCCCATCATCAGTGAGGTCAGAAAACCAAATGACAGTCTGTCTTTGGTGATTCGCACTAACGTGCAGGGGAGGTGGGGCCCATTCCAGACTGAGTCAGAAACACACATTTGCTGGAGCCCCCTTTGTGCCCAGCTCCTGCTCCTTAAACCTGACGTCTGCATGTCAGAGTTTAGCTGGCTTTGAGTTTGCTACAGCAAAAAGAAATATCCCAAACGTGACTGGGAAGAGAAGAGCCAAGACTGGCCAGAAGCTGGAGTGAAGATGAAAGAACCACAGGATATTGAAGAATTGGCTGTAATGATTAACTTTCAAGTCCTGTCTGGTCTGTGTCCTCGGACTCCCCTGGGGTCTCTTCCCTGCTTTCCATTCATCAGGCTGGCTGAACTCAGGTGTTCAGAGCAAGGGGAGAGGTTGGTGAAGGTGGAGTAGACGAGGGAAAAACATCACAGTATCCTACACCTGATACATCTATTTGTTCAATAAATATTTATTGAGTACCTATTACATCACAGAAGCTGTTCCAGGCACTGGAACTACATCAGCGAATAAAACAGAGTCACTTGCTCCTAGTAAATCTGCTTGAGTGGCACTTGCATTCTTCAGTGCTTGTGCCTGATGATGTGTACCTGTGGAGATGGGTGGAGGGAGAAAGCTGCCAGGGAAAAGGAGTCCAGGAGGGAAGGAAGGGAGAGCAGAGAGCTGGGGTGGGGGCAGGGCAACCTAGGAAGAGATGATGAAAACAGAGGGCCCAGCCTGGGAGAGGCAGCCAGGTGAAGGTGCATGGGGGCAGGGCCCAGCTCAGCACTCCTGGCGAGGACAGCTCAGCCTCAGGCCAGAGGCCTCCAGAGTAGGCCTCACTGCTTGCTTAACGTTTTATTCTAGAGCTTTGGACTAACCTATTACCTGGGCCTTTCTGGATTTTTCTGGGGGAGTCAGTGTGCTGCAGTTGGCATCATGGGGGTTATCCCATTGGTTCTCTGTGTGTGAGGCCATGCTATATACCCAAAACGCAGCGCCCAGGAAGGAGGGGACCACCCCCTGCCCAGCTGGCTGTGTGACAGCCCACTGTGGATGGGAGGGTGCTGCCCTCTGGTGGTGCCAGGACATCCTGGCTCGGGACCTCGCCCTCAGCTCTGGGCTGTGATGCTGAGCAGATGGTCTGGGGTGGCAACTGATTCTGGGCTTCCTGTTGATTCCAGGACCTCAACTATCTTTCCTATCATGACGCTCCCATCCAGGACTCTGCCTACTCTCTCCTCCATTCCTCCAAGACCTTGATAACTGACAGGCTTAACAAGACCACAAAGCAGCCACAGTTGGCAATTCCTAATTCCCCAAGCTTCTTTCCCCCATTCTCACCTTTTCTGCACCTTCCTGTCCTGGTGCCCTGGTTTCTTCTGGTTGTCAGGGAAGAGCATCTATCTGAGAGCTAGTTCACAAGGAGTGTCAGCCACAGTGGGTTTCCCTCACCAGGAACAAGAATATGACAAAAGAACAGGAAGAGAGGGCCATGGCTATTCCAGAGTGGCACTGATGGTGGCTGTCGAGCACCTGTAGACTTTCTATAGCCCCTCCAGTAAGACCCTCGCTCTGAATGCATTTACCCTTCCCCTCTTCCCACTGGGGGCATTGTGTGGGCTCCCCTCTTCCCGCTGGGGGCATTGTGTGGGCTCAGCATCTTTGGGATGGTAGCACCATCCAGTCTCCTCTCCACTCTCCTTCTTTGGACCCTCCTTGTTTTGAGGGTCTCCAGGCCTGGGAGCAGGCCCCATGGCTGCCAAGGCTAGATCCTATCCACTGGTGCACACACCTTCCCCTTGCGGCATTCCAGCTCCTGTCAGGGACTGACCTCTCCTCCTCCAGGCCAAGGAGCTAGAATCCTTTCCCAGTATGCCTTGCTCTCTCCCAGCCCAGGTAATTGAGTTACTTTATCAGACATCATCACCGGGGCAGAGGGTGATAGGGCCTTTTCCCTCAGGGGGGAGAAGAGAAGGAAGGGCAAGAGAAGGCTGGCAGCCTCCTGTCCGCTTCTCAGCTCATTCCATCCTGCTTCCCACCCCACCGCACCCAGCCTGCAGAGATTTGCAGGCTCCACATCAAATGTGAGAGCCTTGCAGGGGTAGTGGGTGGGGTGTCTCGGAGAACCCAGTGTTAGAGCCTAGAGACCATAAGCAGCAAATAACCAGCCATTAGCTTCTGTATTATGCTTGCTTGCTTTCTTAAGAGAGTGGAAAGTTTTCAACTGACCCTTACTGACCCCAACCTTGCTATCTCGCCCTCGTTAGGGCACCAAGAATGTAAGGAAGAAAACGGTGCCTTTCACACAGGTGTCCACGAGATAAAATAGTAGCCTGGGCCAGAGGGTCGGAGCGCCCCGAAGCACTGAGCGGCCCAGCAGTACTTCCTGTGTGGGAGGTGATATGGCTTGGATAATGAGATGTCAAATGTATTTTAGCTAAGATTAATGTTGTTATACTTACTTCAAAGTAAAGTTATAGCTGTAACTTGTAACTCCTACGGAACTCATCTCAGAAAAGGGGGGAATTCCCAAAACTTCCTAGATCATGTTGGCCCAAGATAAGATTGTACCATGGTTAGGACTAACGCTTTTTTGCTTCTGTAATTGTGCTTATGCAAGCAATTAGATGATTTATCAGTGTGTGATTTTTGCCTTTAAAAGCTCTGGCCTCTCATGGCTGAGTGCTGCTTTTCTGTGCTGCTGCCTCTAAGCAGTGCAGGGACAGTCGCTGGCCCGCTAATAAAGACTCATAATTTGGCCAGTTGCGGTCTTAAGTGGTCTTTTCTCGCTCTTCGGACCGTAACACCTTCTTCTTTTAAGAGTTAGAAAAATCTTGTAATCCTTTGTAAATTAATATCTGGTAAATCTTGCAGCATTGACATTGCCGAGAATTTTTATGTTTTAATGTTTGAAATGTTGAAATTGAAGTAGTTATATCATTTCTGCTGGTTTATTAACTTAAAAATAGCTAATTATAGACTATTGAAATGAAATTTATTTTACTTTGAAAACTGATTTTTCACAGAGAAGGTTGGTACTAGTAGTTGGTAGTTCCATTAATAACATACTTTTTAAGTTTATATCAGATTTCGAAATTTAAACAAATCTAACTTATCTGTTTCATCTTTTTGGGGGAAAGCTAGATTGTTCTTCCCGTGGCGCAGGGCAGCAGGCACGCACTTCACTGTACTACTGTGGGAAAGGGCTGTGCGCCCGGCCACGTGGAGCGTGGGCCTTGCCTGGGCCCAGCGAGGTTCTGGCCAGAGCAGGTGGGAGCTGTGAACAGATTAGAGGAAGCAGCCAAAGGGGGAGGGCGGGGGAGTTCTAGGGAGAGAGGGCCGTGTGCGCAGACACAGCCAGGTGGGCAGTTAGCGGTGGTTCCGGGTAGTGGGAGTCTGGTTATGAAGGTGAAAGTAAAGTTGGAGACATACGTAGTGTCCACTTCGTGACAAACCGTCTTTGCTGTGCTGAGAAGTTCGAATTCTTTCCTGGAGGCTGTGGAAAACTACCAAGGGGTAGTGCAAATAATGGCATCATTTTAGCAAGACTGTTCTGGAGACTGTGGAGGTAACTGGATGAGAGGGTGTAATACTGGAGGCAAAAGGCCAGTAAGGAGGCTGCAAATCCAGTCCAAGCCACGGAGTGTGCGGGTGTCCCCAGGGAAGGCAGGCTCAGGGGCGAGAGGGGAGGACAGAGTTGGTGTTGTGTTGAGAGAGGGTCTGTAAGATCTGGATACCAGCTGGATGTGGGGGAGAAAGAAGAGGGAGGAGGCCAGTGACTTTCTGGGTTTATAACTGATACCGTTACCAAACAAGATCAGACAAACAAACTGAAAACCTCTGGTCACCTTGTATGCAGTGTGTGTGCCAAAGTTGTGTGATTTTACTGCCTTATTCTTTAAATAGCTCTGAGACTCATTTTAGTGATTGTAATTCATACTAAAAAGCAACTGGCTCACATGTTTTGGCTTATTTTAGTTTTTGTGTATCTTGTGAGGAAGGGATGCTCTAAAGAATAATTTTGTAGACTAGGAGATCTTTTAAGCTTGTTTATAAAGCTGATTTTATTTGCTTTCTACTACATATCATTAAAACATTGAACTAGTCTTCTAAAATACTGTTTCTTTACTGTGCATTTAGTTGAGCTTTCTTGTGTTATAAGAGGACTCTAATTAAAGATCATTTAATTTTGTTTGAGCAGTTCTGCAGTGATAGAATGGTTTAGATTGTGGAGTAGTTGGTAGGTTTAACTGCTGACGTCTTTGTCTCTACTGGTGTTTCAAGCATGTTTCCTTTTAGGAGAAAAATGCGTCCTTTTCCAGGACTAGCTTTCCTGCAGGACTCTTCAACTGTTTTTCATTTGACAGTCTTCAGGCTCTTGCTCAGTTCATGCCAGGCACTGATCTAAATACGGAAAGAAGATAAATGGACACCCTCTCCCCTCTCATGTGCTCTCAGTCTTATACTCTAAATGTAATTCAGGAAAAAGGAGTCGATAATAAGTCTTAAATGTGATTTCGCTTACATGCTGTCTTTGTTGTGAATCCAAAATAGACTTTTTTAGAATCCTTATAACAGCACAGACATTTCTCCCGCATGGCACCTCACGTCATGGATGAGCCGGTGGTGCGCTCAGTCAGGGGCATGCTATGCGCTGTGCAGATTGCTTTGGGTCGTAACTACTTGCCCTTCAGGAATCAGCATTTAAAGGGAAACTGAGTGGCTCAATGCATTGCCTGTGACATCATCCATTAGACAAATGAGGAAGCAGGGAGATGGTGCCGACCCGTGACAACACTGGTATAGTGCCAGGTAAGGAGGACCATTCTTGAGCATAGCCAGGGTTTGGCTAGTGATGTTCAGATCTTATAGCTAGTGAAAAGATTTGATAAGTGGAATTCCTGTAGGAAAAATAATTTTGTTATTGTGAATTTAACATAAATTGCTTTTAGAATGTACATTTTTGTTTCTAAAGACTGCAACTCCCATGAGACTCTAGAGTAGACTTTTAGGATCACTGACCTCTTTTTAAAATTTTATGGGTCACCTGTTTAGGGAGACGGCTAATCTGTTAATCTTTGAATTTAGATGCTGTTATAAAATGAAGTGGCTAGTGTTTATAAAAATATGTTTGAGAAAATAAATTGAAGATTCACGTGGTGATGTTCTTAAGCTCTTTGTTCTCACATCTACACAGTAATATGTCTCCAGCAAGTGGGAGGTAGAATAAGGTACCGTGTACTGTGAGGCTGTACCGTGTAGTCACTAAAGCTGTGAGTTTTAAAATCAGACACACTTGGGTGCAAATATACACCCCTGCCACTAGCTAGTTGTCCTAACCTTACAATTTGTTGTTTATCATTGCTACACTCTAGTTAAATATCTATAAAATGGGGCTTATGTGTTCCTTTATGGGTATTAATGTGAAGAGTAAATAAGAAAATGTGTGTCAATTAGTGCAGAGCTTAGTAAATAGCAGGCACTATAAAATAGTGTGTGTTGTGATGTTAAATAGTATTTTACCTAGGCTGAGATTTTAAAATATTGCAGAAACAATATAGCTATATCATATAGTTTGACTATATGGTACTTACGTTCGGAATTTAAATGTTTCTGTAAATTGGATGCAGATGAGAGAGAATGCTGTGATTTTTACACAGTTCAGGTGTTACATTTGCTTTGTTTCATATTCAAAATCACGATAAAAGCTGGAGGAATCACTGAATTTATAACTATAGTGAGTTAGCAATAAAGAAAATAGGGCCATATATTAAATAATAAAATTATTTTAAATTTATTTTTCTTCTTTACCAAATACCAAATATGTATTATAAACAGCTTATAAAGTTCATATTTTCTAAGATAAATTATTTATATATATTCAGAAAAGAATAGTTTGTAAATGATTTATATTATACCAAATTGTTTTCTAAAAACAGGACAGGTAAAGATTAAGAAACATATTATATCATTATATAAAAAAGACACCTGCACTAATATGTTTATCGCAGCACTGCTCAGAATAGCCAAGATATGGAATCAACCTAAGTGCCCATCAGCAGATGATTGGAGAAAGCAAATGGATGTGTGTGTGAAAACAAACCAACTATGAAATACTACCGACCTATAAAAAAGAATGAAATCATGTCTTTTGCAGCAACATGGATGAAACTGGAAGCCATTATCCTAAGTGAAATAACTCAGGAACGGAAAGTCAAACACGATACATTCTCACTTTTACATGGGAGCTAAACAATGGGTATGCCAACCACCGGGCACAGAGGCTCACGCCTATAATCCTAGCACTCTAGGAGGCCGAGGTGGGAGGATCAGTTGAGGTCAGGAGTTCAAGACCAGCCTGAGTAAGAGTGATACCCCACCTCTAAAAAAAAAAAAAAAAACAGTGGGTATGTGTGGACATACAGAGTAGAATAATAGACACTGGAGAATGCAGAATGTGGGAGGGGTGTGAGGATGGAAAATAACCTGTTGGATTCAGTGTACATCCTTTGGGTGATATGTACAGTAAACGCCCAGATTTCACCACTGTGCAGTATAGCCAGGTAACAAAACTGCACTTGTACTCCTTAAATCTATAAAAATAAACTTTAAAAAAAAAATGAAAAAGAGAAACATAATTATGACTCAGTTTTAGTTTTAATAATAATTATGATAAATTCATGGAAAGAAGTAGGATATAGAATTCCAGGAACATTATGATTTTAGTTTTGGAAAATTTACACACCGAAAGAAGACTAGAGAAAATAATACAAAAAGGTTAGTAACAATGGGTTTTCTACTCAGCTTTGTGGTAAGCAAGGCAAAAAAGGAAAATAAGAGAGACTGTAGTTTTCATCGGTTAACATGTTTGTCAGTAGAAAATTAACTTTTTTCCTGGTACTAAATTGTATCAGTGTCGTTACCATGTAATTTCTGGCACTAGATTATATAGTTGAAGTTATCATGTGTTTCGGGTTACATAGGTGAAGTTAGCGTGTTGTTGAATACTATCATAGTGTCTTCAATTACAGTTTTAAAGAAAGAATAAAAATGTTAACTCTTTAAACAACTAAATACACTCTGAAGTGTTTGGCACGTAACCGCAGTTCGGTGAGGGACTTTCTGTTGTTTTAAGAGCTAATATAGCAAGCAGATGCCTCCTGGTGCCCTCGCTGCTAGCGGCCTCGAGCCTCGGCCCTTAGAGTCACCTTCAGACCGCGCCTGGCAGATCTCAGCCGCTTCAGTGTGCGTCGTGGGAACTGGAAAGCAGTTTCCCAGTGTTTCTTAGTCAGAGCTGTATGCTTTTGTAGTATATACAGTGTGATCTCTTTTGTGAGCTGTTTTGTACTTGGATTTTTTATAAAAGGGGAGTAGATTTTCAGACTGCTCCTGTTTTCGGTTTCAAAGATGTTGAGATCCCAAGACCCCAGCAGTTTCAGTTATGGGTGAAGTAAAAAAGAAGAAAAATATTACACTTCAAGTTGAATTTTTATTGTTGTATTGATCTTCATGTATAGAGAGAAAGATTAATTGACCCAATACTTGGATTAATTCATTTAAAAGATCTCTTTTTGCATCCTTTGTTCTAGATACATTGTAATACTCCGAGATAAAATCCATACTAGTTTTTTCTTTTGCGTGACAGAAATATAACTTTAACCTGAAGAAATTACTCACACCTTCTCATTGTTTTCTAATCTGTGAAAATAGGAAGTGTCTGAAGTGTCTGCTTTCTGCACCTTCCCAGGCCCCTCTCCCCACAGGAGAGGGAGAATAGGGTCAGAGCCCGGCCAGACCCTCGGGCAAGCTATTGACGTTTGCGACACGCTGTCCTCTCCTGTAACATGGAGAAGGTAGCGCCCACCCCATGGGGTGCTCCGAGATGAAAGAGGGTCGCGTGCGGGTACACCTGTGCTCAGGGGCAGCACCGGCAGCCGTCTTGTGTTCCCGGGTGCCAGGACCCTCAGGCCTGGAATCGCGGGGGGTCAGAGGCCAGCCTGGGTCCCCAGTCTCGGGAGAGTTTTCATCTGACAACACGGTGCCGTTTGGCATCAGGGGAGTAAACTACAGTATTTTACAAGCCCAGTTCAAAGAAGATTTTCCCCAAAGCTTGCGGAGGTGAGGTCTTTTTCTATGGCACAGTGTCGTTCTCAGTTGAGCTGCAGTTTGGTTCCCTCTGATATTTTAATGACCCACATGTCATAACAAACAGCAATTTCAAGAAGGCCTGAGGAGGAGATTTGATTCTTCTTCCAGTGGGTCCAGTCTAGCTCTTCTCTTGATGGGCTTTTGGCTTTTGGCTTTTTATGACAGACACCTCAAGTTAGGCTCACAGAGATTCATCCAGGGCCCTTGACGCGCAGGTTCTTAGTTGGGACCTTTACATCTGTGTGCGTCCATGTCCTTCCCCCAAATCCTGAATCCCGTGACGCCCATTAGCAGACAGAGGAGAGGCGCTGGGTGTCCTACACTCAGGCACTCAGGTCACGAAGAAGAAGTGGTGCCTCTGGGCCACCTCGCAGGTATGAAAAACCGAGAGCATAGGAGTGGATGGCGCCCGTAACACATCCTGGAGGCTTCGCCTTGCGCTCTCACTAGCTGTCCTTGGAAAATTACATTTAGAACATGGTCCTTGATGTTGGTCCTTCCGTTACTGAAAGAACCATGGCTTATTGTGATCAAAGGTGCCACAGCATCTTTGAGTATACTTTCAGGTGTTTTATAAGGAACCACACTAAACAATCTAATATTCAAAATTAGAATATTTGAACACCCCTTGAAATGAAACATATCTAATTTCAGGTTTAATTTGTTAAGTATGTGTAGGAAAAATATAAGATCTGGAAATAAGACCTGGAAATTTTGCAATGAATATTATAATCCGTCTTCCTCCTGCCAAGAAGACAAAACAAACCTGTGCAGCGACAAATACTCCCAGGTTGCAGGCCATCCCAGAGCGGCAGCATTAATAGTGACCATAGGCTGTGTTTCTCTGTCTGATGAAATGCATGGGATGGCTTCCCTTTTGGCCTTTGTACAAAATGGACATGACTATTTACTTACTCCTGGTTGGACTTAAGATCCCCATTGCCTAAAGTATGTCAGGGTAGTGTGGGGTGTGGTCCGTGGTGCCACTTTCTGCGATCTGTTTTCTTGTGCGCCTGTGTTCAGGATATCGGTACTCTCTAACAGCAGGAAATTTATTTTTCATGTGTGAGGCCACTGGGAATCATAATTAAGTTGATTTTTGAACTTAGATTGCAGGGTGGCAGCAGGAATACACAAGACGCTTATCTGAACAGGAAAGTAGACTGTCTCCGAGAAGTAATTACATCTCCTTGTAATCACTGATAACCACGGGTTATTAGTACAAGTACTAGTACAGGAATTACTAGTTTGTGTGTGCGATGACTTGTTTTTGTGTGGCACATGGAGAATTCATACAGTACAGGTACGTTTGAAATGTGGAAAGGCTTAGTTCTCTAGGGCTATTTTACTAATAATTTTGAGATGTTTAAGTATGTATGACAGTGTATATCGTGTCTTGACTGTGCAAGCGGTTCTTTGTATTTAAATTCTGCATTTCATTCCTGTGTTTCAGGGAATACCTGGGCAAGCAGCTCCAGTCCGAGCAGCCCCAGACTGCAGCCGCCCGCAGCTGAGCGACTTTCCAGCCTCCCCTCCTGCCACCGAGGGACCGGGCAGTGGCAGCCTGTGTCTAGGGCCAAGATGAAATACTCTTTGATTTCACTTACAATTTCCTTCTGTTATGTAGCTTTTCCTGATGTTAATTTCTGAAAACAGTGTTTGCCAGGTAAGTTGTGTAAAAAAGTGTATCCAAGGAAAATATTACTGTTACGTATACTGCTTGCGATTTCTGTATTTATTGTTCTCTGGAAATGAATATAGTTATTAAAGGATTCTCACTCCAAATGTGTTCTGTCTCTTTACTTGGACCGTGTACAAGTCACCTCTTGTCCCTTTTCCAACCGGATTGGGAGATTGTTGTTGCAAAGTAGTGAATAGCAAATAAACGTTTTGAAATTATCTATCACCCATTTATTCGTCTGTCTGTACGTCTCCGTCTATCTGCACACATACTGCAGCTATCACTTAGAGTTAGCAATATTTAGAGAACTCTGGAATCGTAAATTAATTTTTAATATGATGCTATGGTTCAAAAGAGTTGCTTCCAGAGTTCAGTGGAAAGTTTTAGCATTAGGTTAGTTTATTTTCAGTACTTTTATCTTTGGTTTTCAGTACATCCAGTTTGTTTTGTTTTAATATTTTTTGGTTTAAATATTGCCAGTAGAGTTTTATTTTCCCCCCTCCCTTTATTGCTAGAGCCACGGCCCTCTCGCTGGGCGCACAGGGCATGCAGGCCCCCACCCCACATCTGAGCCTTTTGTTAACCTCGTCACCTGATCTCTCTGAGTCTCATTTTTCATCCATTTTCGTTTGTAATTCCTAGCAGTTCTATGAATGTTGAGTGAGTGTGCTAAGGCCGTGGTCCCCAGCCCCAGGCTGCGGACTGGGCTGCAGAGGCCCCCCTTTTCCCCCATCTGTGGAGAAATTGCCTTCCATGCAACTTGGGAAACTCGGAGGGAGCCTCATCTGTGTTTACAGCTGCCGCCTCCCCGTTGCTCACATGCGCCCCTCCGCCGCTCCCCTCCCCCACCCACTGGTGGAAAGCTTGTCTTCATGAAACTGGTCGCTGGTGCCAAAAAGGTTGGGGACCAGTGTGCTAAGGCAAATAAACAATTTATTCTGGTAGGTTTTTTTCTCCTGTAGAAAGACACTCAGGATTCATCTCCTGTTTAAGAATCAAAGACTGTTTCATTTTTAACATAAAAATTCTGTGGGAAAAGTTAATTAAAATGATTGATGTTTTTGTTAGTGAGTTATGTAATGCAGTCATTTTCCTTAAAGGGTTTCATATTTGCCAGAATATAGGTAGTCTGATCAAACCAATATTTTTTTGACTAAAAGTTTAAAATTTTTTAAATTGCTTAGACATACATAATTTACTTTCCAGAAACATGGAAAATTACTAGACAGAGCTTTTCTCATGGTAATTAGAATATTCTCCATAAACAAAAGATCAGTTTTCATGTTAATGTAGTAATGGCCTGTAAAGTTACTAGGTTTTTAAGACACTCAATTTCCAGAAGTTCTGGTAACCAGAGACACGGCAATCTTCTGAGTTTCCTAAGAGTACGTTGATCATTTGATATCGTAGATTCTGGTTTTAGTTTCATTTTCCACAGCTCTTGTAGTTCTAAAGGAGAAACCAGTGACAGTCATTCTGATTCAAATTATTAGTGCTGTGACTCCCAAGAAGTGCCTTGTGCACGGGAAGCAGCACTCCATGTCATCGTGCTGTGATCGTTACCCCATCTGTTAAAGTTCACTATCTCTAGGCACCTCTTCCCCCTGAACCTTCACACTCAGCTTACAGAACTTAAAACAATTATGAAAACAATCGCTTTTATTTTTTCTTTGCTTAATGTTTGCTATTAATGTTCAATGATTAAATCCTCCTCAAACTGTAATACCACCCACAGTTAAATTTCGAACACCTGAGTAGACTTACCAATCTGACAGACCAAATCTTAGAAAATGCTCACAAATCAAATCAGGCATATAGGTCGTAGAACAAATCTGTTAAGCATTTTTAAGCATCTTCGAAAACAGCCTAAGCAAAGAGTCCAATTGTTATAAAATGTGTTGTCACACATTTTCATCGGTATTACAGGGTTGACTAATTTCATTTTCTCTGTACTTATTTTTACGTCTTCCTTGGTTTCGTAAGTATTCACCTCACTGAGAGGCCCAGCACCTAGCATTTCAGGCCGGCCGAGACTGATAGACTAAAACCCGCTGTCCGTCAGAGAGCTGTGGGTGACACTTCGTGGTTGAATGTGTGAGGCTGTCACGTGGGCTAAACCACAAGACTTGAAACTGGGAGTCTCAGCCCCTGGGTGTGACAATTCAGCCGCTGATGGGGTACATCTGTTTCTGTGGTCACACTTCCCTTTTTTTTTGTCAGTGGAGTTTTTAAAATACATGCTCTTCAACTCAGGTCTAATCTATTCCCTAAGTTTCTCTTTTTGGCAGCCCAGCGTCTGAGGGGCTCCCCCAGCCCTTGGCTGCCGCTCGTCTCCGTGAGTTGTCTGCCCCCTCCACTAGGAGATTTCTCCTCTTTCTCTCCTAAAATCCTTTTGTGTCTCATTGACCATCAGTCTGTTCTCAATTTGTCAGAAATAATTTCACTAAAAGTTGAAACATACTGGGAAAAAAAACTTAGTGTTCAGGTATTGTTTTAATGGCTTTTTGTTAAGGGCATAATAGTTTCTACAAAGTTTAACAGAAAACTCAACTATATAAACCAGTTTGTAAAATATTATCCAACCTGAGCAGGTATACTGTAATTTTACGAAAAGAAAACTTCGAATTTTCAGATTTTGAGGGGCACATAAACTTTCACATTAAAGAGAGAATGGAATCTATCTTGCTTTCTTGGAAATCTTTCTTTGTGTCTTGCTGAGTCTAATACTTTAAAAGATGCATGCAAATGGCCTTCCCACTGGCGGATGAAGCTTGTCCCCACACATTGTACCTGCCTAGCCACTAATGCCAGATTTACAGAATGTTTCCAGTTAAAAATATTCTCCTTCTGTTTAGTCACATCAGAGTAAATGGGGTTACTTTTCATATAATTAAAATTTAAACAACTTGATAAACTCTAGCTGTCAAGTCTTAGAAAGCACAGAGGCAAGTTGGGATGCTTTCAATTTGTTTGAAAATCACTTAAAAAGTTCTCTGTTCTCATTTTTTCCCTTTGAAAATAGAGAATATTTCAGACTAAATTGCAAAGCCACTCAAAGTTGGTAGGTGGCAAAGTTACTTCCCAAATATGAACCTTGTAATGAAATCTCTTTTTAGTTCGAAATTTCTCTCTTGTTTTACTGTACAGAATGTTCTGTTCTGGTTAAGAGATGTAGCTTCTTTAACTTTCTGAATAAGTTTCTAATGAGAAAGTCAGTTGGGAAGAAGAATGAACTATGAATAATTTTAGACTCTTTCAACATTGTATGCAAATCCGACATCACATTCTCTTTAATTCTTAAAAGAGCGTTGATTACTCTTCCAAAAATAGGTAGAAATAGAAGAAACACTTGCATGAAACAAGAATCCTGGTCTGAGATGCTTTGCCGTCCAGTGACTGTCTATGCCTTCGTCTTTTTTCCCTTCTCAAAGGAAGAAAGAAAATATCAGGGAACTTGGGTAAAAGAATCGATCTACAGATTAAAAAACACCAAATAACAGTGTTTGTAACATGTAGAAATAAGATATTTTAATATTTGGAGCAATAGCGCAAAGGTTACACAGGGAGGAAATAGACTTGTGCTCTTGTCACTTCTGACATTAGATTCGAAGTGGTGTAACATTAACATAAAGTAGACTGTGACCAGTTAAGAATGCGTATTTAATTCCCTAGAGCAACCACCAAAACGATAAACAAACTGAAGTTGCGAGGCATAGCTAAAGAGCCATTGGTGGAGATAAAATGGAATACGGAAAAGTACTTGATTAACCCAGAAGAGTGCAGGAGAACACAGAAGAGAGCAACTCACACCCAGCAGTAGCTGCAGGGGCTGGCGGGAGCTGGAGCGGTTTCAGCGTGGCCACCTCCGGGAAGCCCACTGCTTCCAGGTCCCGGGATGTGGGGAGCGGCGGCCTTCTGGAGTGCCAGGTGGCTCGGTTCTGCCACCATCCGCACGTCGCAGGCCGCTAAGAGAGTGGAAAGGCGGAAACCAAAGTCATGTCGTTGTTCACACACGCCGGCTTTCGAAATTTTCCTGATGGCGTTTGCTCTTGCTCTTTTTGTTCTCGTGGGCTCGTTCCTTTTGTTTTTTGTTTGTTCCTTTTTTTTGTTTTAATCCTTTCTAGGCTTTCAAGTGGGGTTGTGGGGGTAGCAGAAAGAAATGTGTGTGTTACATTCACCGTGTTCAAGCCGAAGTCCCAAAGGCGGTATTTTCAATCGCTGTTGACATGCGGGCCGCGCCGGCACAAGCACAGATCGAACTGGGGCTGGCAGCGCTGGATGCCCGGAGCGTGCGGACCCGCGTCGGGGGCTGTGCCGGCCGCGCCCGGCGCTCACCCTCCGCCCCGCGGAGTCCACGCCGCGACGGTTTCGGGGGATGTCCCGCCTCTGCTCGGATGACAGCGGCCACAGGCAGCCCGTTTATTGCAAACAGCTCTAGGGACAATGTTTCTCACTTTGAGCCGGGACCAGTTTCTTGGCATTTTCAATGTTTGGGCCAAATCCCACCTTTGGAATAACAGAGAATAAATCGTATCCGTAAGATTCTACTTCCTTTTAAAGTGTTTATTCTAAAACAATAATTGTTTATTTTTGTCATTCGAAGTGCTTCTACTTCAATGCTAAAAATTTTAGGTCGCATTTTGGCATAAAGAGGTGAAGCAAACGTGCGTGTGTCACGTGACGTAACTCGGACCATGCGGCCGTGACCCTCCCCCGGACTGTCTGGAGACGGGATCGCACACGTGAGGTTCGTCACACGACACCCGTGTGCGCCGGACCGCCGGGACCCCAGGAGGCTGCCCTCTGAGGGCGCAGCGTGCCCTTCCTGTCCCGGAAGGAGCGGCCTGGGCGGGCCGTGCGCAGCGGCGTCGCCTCGGTGCTCTGTGGCCCTCGGTGCAGGCGCCGCCGGCGGGGCTCAGGTCGGTCCTGACCCGCAGGCAGCAAACGGGGCGGACAGTCATGGGCCTGACCCAGACCTCTCTCGGGAGGCGGCGAGGCGACGCCAGCGGGGGCGTGCAGGGAGGTGAAGAGGCCGTGAGCACCGTTTGCACAGGTCGGCGGAGCACGGGGGACAGCGGAGACGTGGGTCGGCGACTGCTGGGCGGGACAGCAGGCAGGTGGGGAGGCTGGGTCATGCCTCTGGCAAGCTGGCGTGTCCCGAAGACTGGAGCTGCTCCGCGGGGCCCTTCTGAGCGCCGGCTGGCTTCTGCAGAGGCGGTCTTCTGCCCTCCTGGCTTCTGCAGGGTCCTCGCTCGTCCCCACTGCCCGGGCTAACCCCAGGGAGCCCGAAACCCATGCCGGAAGACACACAGTGCCTTTCGTGTGGACTTAATCCACATCGGGCAGCAGAGCGGTGCCGCAGTCAGGTGTGCACGGTGGAAGATGGGACGGGCTTGTCTGGGGAAAAACGGAGCTTTGTCACTTGCAAATGGAAGGCACAGGCTGGTTTTGAAGGGGAGTGGGCTATACAGGGTCAGAGTGGAAAGAGTTCAAGCTCCTTCCTGGCCATCAAGGTCGGTTTATTCCCTTGTCCGTCCATCTGTTCGTCTGTATGTGCACGCATCCATCTATCCATTCACTCATTCTGTGTCATTTCATCGCAGTTCTAATTGCTACAGAGACCTAAGTGCTTCAGAGACGTTCCGTTCCGGTGATTGTGAAGATGGACTTGTTGCCTCCATCCTTCTTAGGTTGATGAGAAAGTGGAATTTCTGAACTAACTCCTGGACACAGTGCTTTATCCCAGGGAAGGCTCAGCCTGCCCTGCCTCCTCAAACACGTGGTGGCCATGACTTCCAGGACCCTCTCCCCAGGAACCCTTCCCACCGCGCCACAACACAGGCACCTGGCCTCCAAGCGCCGGCCCCGCTGCCCAGAGGTGACCGGCCCCTGTGGAACCTTTGCAGGGACTGCAGCTGGGATCCACTCAGAGACGGCCAGGCAGCGTCTGCAGTGCGCTAGACTCCGGTGCTGTGGGCAGCCGAGTTTAATGTGATACAGTTTCATTCCTTATTTTGATGTGATTTCACACACACAGAAAAGTAGCAAGAATAGTACAAAGAGCTCCCTTAGGCCTCTACGTAAGTTCATGCTGGCTTGACTGTTGACATTTTATAATCCACTGTGATATCTGGTAGGTGCCTCTCCAATAACATTTTCCCCCCAAACACTTTTTTTAGGGTATTTAATTTTTTGCCAGTTTATTTTTCTGGGTGAGATTTGAATCATTCTTTTCCAGATTTCAAGAGATTGAGATTTTGATGCGATTTATTTCAACCCATACATTAATTTGGGAAGACTTTTATAGTACTAACTTTGCCTATCCAAAAATATGGAATCTCTCTCCATTTAATCAGTGTGTCTGAAGTTATTGGAGTTTCAGCATTTAGATTCTGTAAATTCTTGTTGAAGTTATTTCTACCTATTTTTTAATTTTTGTTGTGAAAAGGATTTTCCATTACGTTTTCACTGCTAGCATTTAGAAACATTATAAACATATGTAATATAATAATAGATATCCTAGAGCTAGTCATTTTACCATATTGTTATTAACTTTACATTTTTCAGTCTTGTTTTTTTCTGGGTATATAGTCACATATTCTGTAAATAATGACAGTTTTATTTCCTTCTTTTCAGTAGGTATGTGGGTCCTTTCTGTTTGATGTCTGTAACAGAGAGATCTAGTTAAATAAGCTCTGCCTCGTACATCAATTAGATATCAAATTTCTTTAGGCTTCAGCTTTGTTGTCTATAAAATAGAAAAAAGATAGTGCCTACTTCATAGAGTTGTGAAGAAGACCCTGTGCATAAATTACAGGAACTCGAAATGTGCTTTGCTACTGAAGTGTTCTGAACCCGCGGGACAATGTTCCTGCTAGGGCATCTCGTGGGTCTTCATTTTAGAAGCCAAGCCCTGGGCTTCACTCTTACGCGGCCACAGCTGTCGGGCTGGCGCGGGTGCCGTGTAAGGAGGGATCCGCCTGCTCCTGGTCGACTCTGCGTTTCCCCCCGTCGGCTGTGGATGTTGAGTTGTGTCCCTGCCCTTGTGGCATCTAATGAAATAATCCTGTAGAAATTCACACTTCACCTGTTGATGTGATCTCCTAAGGTGACTCTCAAATTAATCTGTGGATTTGCTAGTACTGAGATATTTTTATGGTTCTGGGATACATCACATTTGATCCTGGTGAATTATTCTTTTAATATACAAGTAGATTCTGTTCATATTTTCAAATCCTCAATCTGTGATTATTAATGACGCCGCTCAGCTTTGGCCACCTGCACATTCAGTGACTATAACTTTTATGTCTTCATCCGAGTGGTTGCTGACAATGTCAACCAGACCACGGCCAGGTTTAGAACCTGGAAATAGATTAAAAGAACCCAGACATTCCAGTTAGAGCCTCGTTTCCATGGTTCATTACACTTTTCACTGTGCAGTCCACCAATGGTAAGGCCGTAGCGAACAGAATCAGAATTTTTGGTTGGTTTTAACAACTTTGGTCTGCAAAGTTCTGTTGAGTAATGAGATTCATCCTCTAAGTCTTACACGAATGTGTCCTTTAAGATGCTTTTGGCTGCAAGCAATGGAAAATTTGCCCTGAATGGCCACCGTGTCCCCCATGGGAAGCCCGGGCCGCCCTGCTCTCTGAGCTCTCAGCTCGCCCCACCGTGCGAGCTGTCCAGTGCTGTGCCTGGACGCCGGCACCGCCAGCCTCTCTCCACACGCCCCTTTCTTTGTCTGCAAGTCCCTGCAGACGTGCCCTCGCTTCTCACGGGCCGGAAGCAGCGCACAGTCAACGCAGGACCGTGAGGTTAGAGGGGGCGCCCTTCCTTGCATGGGATCTGGCAGAGCACCTTCCCCTGAAGTGAGCAGAGCAGGAAGGTCCCGCGCACAGCAGGTTCCACTGGCAGAGACAAGGGAAGCGGTGCGGAGTGAGCGGCACCTGCACCCACCGCAGGAAGGGGGACCTCCTGCGTGCGGGGGTGCAGGGGCGACCTCCCGCGGACCTTGGCGGATTGCGAGGAGCCTTGTCAGAGCTCTGCTGATGGGCCTGCGCTGTAATTTACACCGCTGCTAGGATGGGGGCAAGTCGCCCAGACAATCCTGCTTGAAGTGAGCAGCCCTTCCCAGCAAGGTCACAAGTCAGATGCAATCGCTATTCCGGAGTGACGTTTATAATCGTCACTGCGTGCTAATGTTTGGTCAGTGTGTACTGTACTTCCTCAGGCGCGCAGTCCCGTGGGATTTCCAGTGTGGCTCTGCCCATCGGGGTCCAGAGCGCATCAGCCTGGCGCTTGGGGCTTCCCTGAAGTACCAGCCGTCATCAGCTTCTCTAGCAGGACGGCTTGTCAGGGGAACCAGTGGTTAAGAAAGTCAGGTGGGCACCATGCGAGAAGAGGCTATGGGAAGGGTAACCCTAAAATGGACGAGGAGCAGCCGCGCACCACGCTCGCACTGAAGATGACGGCAGTGACCCCGAGCCTGGCCCTTGGCGTGCTGAGTCTTCTCCCGAGACGCTGGCGCTGCCGGCCCTGCCCTCTCTTCCTGATCCTCACCTGCCTGTCAACAGCAGGTGGCACCAGAGAAGGGCGCGTCCCAAGCCCTGCTGCCAGGCAGGGTGGCTGTGTGGTCCCTGGCTGGAGGCTTTGCATGTTTAAGCACCAGTGTGAACCGTCGAAGTCTTCCACACGGTGCCCTTACACTGAGGAAAGTCCATTCCCAGCTTTGGGGAAGGAACTCAGGGCACATTTCAGACCAGGGGAATACAGTCCCGAGACAGTAAGGCGTTTGGCTGGACTTGGGCTCTCAGCATCTTCACATGCAAAAGGGACACATAGGCCCTTGGTAGCTGGACATTGATGGGTTTCCTCTAGAATGATCCCTCCTCCTCACTGCCCTGGGTGCTGTCCCGAAACGTTTGTCCTGTGCCACTGTGAGCCCGGGCACGGGGAGGGGGACCCTGACGGAGGTGATGTGGATGTCTGTCCTCTTCCAGGGACATAAGACTATGAATAGCAAAGACCTTTAAAAATCACACTCTTACAATTACATATAAATGTTAGGGCCAATTTATATATTAAAAATCCTATTTTATATTTAATAATATCATTTTAATAAAAATTGTTCTGAGAAGATGTCTGAGTGACTCTACATATTAAAATTATGCAGTTACCATGCAATTTTTATTGGCATATTTACGTTTTGAAAGTAAGAAGTGAATCTCCAAAACGCTTGCTTATCTTGTTTTTTCCTTCCAAGTTACTGCGAAATATAAATGATTATCGAGGAATGGATGTTTACGGCATGCTCAGCAGCATGCCGAGGCTGGGCAGGAAAAAGCAAAGAGGAAGGTGGGACTGTACTTCCCATGACCTGCGAACCTAAACTCCGCCTGTTCGGCCGCCGAATACCAGGGGCATCCATGGCTTTTTCCTAAAAAAATCACTTCATTCCCCCGCGGATAAGAGGGAGGTAGGGAGAGGGCCGCAGAAGCTGACTCTCCCGAGGACCGCTTGGCGCTCGCAGGTGCCAGTGGGGGCTGCCGAGCTCGGACCACCCGGCGGGCCTGGGCTTCGGCTGCCGCGCGCTGGGGCGTCTCTGCGTCCTGCGCTTTGCCGCCGAGGATGGTCCGTCGTGGGCCGTGGCTTCCTGAAATGGGGCCCCAGAGCCAGAACCCTCGCGCCTCCCCGTGTCGAAGACCAGGTGGCGTACAGCACATCCAGAAAGCACAGCCAGGCCTCGCGGGAGAGCGACCCCTTGCGGGGCAGGCGGAGAAATGATACACGCAAGGCCGCGCATCCCCCAAAGGCAAGGAACGAACTTCCGTCCGCTGTAATCGAGGAAGACACAGCGGCAGCCTGGCTACTGCGGCGCAGTAACGCTGACAGCCACTCGGCACACTCGGCAGGAGCGGTCACACGGGGAAAGGCCATTTTTCTTCTTCCTCCTCGTCCAACGGCGAAGCGGCGCCAGCCACAGCCAGGAGAAGCGCTGCGGAGAAGGGACAGTAACTTTTAAAAATGTCTTAATCAATTTATTATTTGTAATTGAAAATGTATATATTTATGGGAAACGGTGTGTTGTTTTGATACATGTAGGCACTGCTCAGATTAAATCAGGTTAATTAGCTTATACGTCACCTCATCTGCTTATTTTCTTGTGGTGAGAATGTTTAAAATCTACTCTTTTGAGCAATTTTGAAATACATGATACATTATTATTAATGATACATAATTATCACCATGCTGCGCCATAGACCAATCTTATTTCTTCTAACTGAAACTTTGTGCCAAACAAGAGTCATGTTAATTGACTAAGAGATTGACCTTCGACCAGGCTGTTTTAATAATTAGAAGTGGTCAAAAAGTACGGAATCATACTGAAATCTCATTAAGGGCACTCGCTTGAGAGAAAGGGGAAAATTAATGGAGCAGATGAATACTTACTGGAAAAATAGTATCATTTTATGTATTTTGATAGGATTCCTTAGTCAAACCAACGACACTTTTATCTATGAATCTATTTAATGTTCCCCACACTAGATTGTAAGCATCATGTGATTGGAGACATCTGTTTTATTCACCAAAATGTACCTAAATCCTGGCCAACAGCTGCACAAAGCAGAGTTTGCTGGATACTTGCTGCTTGGCTGTCACGAACGCTCCTCTGGATCTGTCCTGGCCCTGCTCTTGATCACTAGAGATGATGAAAATGTTATTTAATCTTGCCAAATTCACTGAAATAACAAACACAGCAACTAAAATGCATTGAACTCTCCTGTGCTTGGCACAGCGACAGACGCTCCACTTGGATCGGCCTCTGCGCACCCCACAGGAACGCTGTGTGGCACCAGCCTTGCTCCACGGAGGAGGAAACCACAGCTGAGGGAGGTCGAGACCGTGAATCACTCTTGTGGCGAGGCCAGGATTTAAACTCAAGTCAAGGTATTCTTAACCTCTACCTTGTCGAGGATCTTTGTACCCAGAGCAGCCATGAGTCATTCTCTCACCTTCATCGTTCTTATTTTAATGAGATTCAACATACCTTCTATAGAAAACAGTATGTTTATGGATTTTTAGATTATTTTAGAAGTAGAAAATTGAATATATTCTTTTTCCTGTTAAAAGAACAGCAGGATTCCTGCGTCTGCCCCTGAGGTTCTGACAGCAATGGGAACTGCCTTCTGTATTAGTTCTTTCCTACTCCATAACAATGGTATTGGGAACCCAGCAGGTTAAAACAACACACATTTGTTACATCACAGTTTCTGTGGGCACGGCTGAGCTGAGTCTTCCGAGTTAGGGTTTCACAAAGCTGCAGTCAAAATACTGGCCAGGGCAGTGGTCTCAGCTAAAGTTTGGGGAGGGACCCACTTCCAAACTCATGTGTTATTGGAAGAGCACAGTTTCTTGCAGGCTGCTGGCTTGAGCGTGTCAGTCCCTTGCCGGCTTGCGGCCAGAGGCCATCCTCAGCTCCTTGGCGTGTGGCTCCTCCAGCCGCAGCTCACAAGAAGGCAGCCTGTTTCTTCAAAGCCATCAAATCAGAAAGAGTGTCTCTGCCCAAGATGGGCATTGCCATCTTATGTAACACAATCCATACAGCCCATTGCCTTTGCCAAATTCCGTTGGTTAGAAGGAAGTTCTAGGCCCTGCCCACTATCAAGGGGAGAAGATCACACGTCACATGAGGTGACTCCAAGATGGTGAATCATGGGACCACCCTACAGTCTGCCTGCCATAGTCCCCCACCATACCCAACTAGAAAATCAGAAAAAAACAAAAAACTGTAGAGCAATTCTCCAGGCATTGAATGGCACGCAGTGTAGGCATGTGATCCCTGAGAGAGGACTCTCCAGGCTGACTACCTGGAGACAGTGTCCAGGCTACAGTGCAGAGATTAATGATTCTGTTTAGTTGAAGAGAAAAATATTAGTATTTGTGGGACAGAATACTGGAGAGGAGGGACGTACACAGGGCAAACTCTGATGATCGGAAGAGGAAGCCCTTCAGATCTTTGGCTGAATACTGGTTTGTGGGTGCACGGGGTGAAGCTCCATAGGGCTGAAAAGCAGAAGGTGAAACAATGCCCAGAGATCACACAGAGCTGGGAGGAGTCTGTTTCCACCTGAGAAGGAGAGACCACACAATACGCGAAAAATCAGATGGAGTCCTCAGAGTGTCCTGCCTTTGTTGTGGGGCTGAATTAGTTCTAGACTAAAGGCTGCTCTGGGCCCACCCTAACAAAGCTTAAAAGCAGGCTTTGAAAGAATTGCTATTCCTAAGTAACCTGTGTGCCAACTTCCTTTAAAGGAGTACAGTGCAATTCAGTGCAGAGCAATGTGAAAGTAGCAATGCCTAGCAGCCAATTAAAAAATCACACGACATGCAAAGAGAAAAAAATAAGATCCACAATCAGAAAAAATTTATACAAGTAGAGCAAATCTAGCAATGGCAGACAGTATTAACACATGAGGCTTAAACAACTATTATAGTATGCTCCAGATGCTCAAGAAAGTAGAGGAAAACATGAATATGAGAAGGACAGAAATGGAAGCTATTAAGAAAGACCCAAATGGAACTTCTAGACACAAAAGAGATATTATCAGAAATGAATATCTACATTTGATTAGACCAACAGCAGATCAGACATTGCAGAAGAATCATAATCTTGAAAACACAGCGGTAGAAACTACCCAAAATGAGGCACAAAGATCAAAGAAAATTAAATATCTAGGAATGTATTTAACGAAAGATATGAGAGACTTATACAAGGAAAACTATGAAACACTAAAAAAAGAAATTGCAGAAGATGTAAACAGATGGAAAAACCTACCTTGCTCATGGATTGGTAGAATCAATATCATTAAAATGTCCATACTACCTAAAGTGATCTACAGAATTAATGGAATCCCGATCAAAATCCCATTATCATTCTTCACAGATCTGGAAAAAATAATTCTACGCTTTGTATGGAACCAGAAAAGACCTCGTACAGCCAAAGCAATCTTAAGTAAAAAGAACAAACTGGGAGGTATAAGTTTACCGGACTTTAAGCTGTACTACCAGGCTGTAGTAACTAAAACAGCTTGGTACTGGCAGAAAAATGGAGACATTGACCTCTGGAACAGGACTGAGAATCCAGAGATGAAACCATCTGCATATGGTAATCTAATCTTTGACAAAGCTGATAAAAACATACACTGGGGAAAAGAATCTCTTTTCAATAAATGGTGCTGAGAAAACTGGATAACTACATGCAGAAGATTGAAACTAGACCCCCACCTCTCACCTCTCACAAAAATCAACTCAAGGTGGATAACAGACTTAAACGTAAGGCATGAAACCTTAAGAATTCTAAATGAAGATGTTGGGAAGACCCTTTCAGACATCAGCCTAGGCAAGAAATTCTTGAAGAAGAACCCCAAATCAAT
>CAUYSK010019765.1:0-16255 GCA_963575035.1 Avahi laniger | reverse complement strand
GACTTTCATATCATGGTCCTGACCAGTTTAATCATTAAATAAAATCTGTAGATCTGACCACATGTATCACATTTTTATCTAGATTCTTTGGTGGTTAATAAATTTTTTTCTATAAGTGCTTACTATTACTGCACTATTAATATAACAATTCATGACATAACCCTGCAAAACAAGCATAACCAATGGGAATTGTACTGCTTGTGTAATAAAAATACTGAATAATGATATCACATGCTACTTTTGAGGACTTGCTAAATCTCTGAACCCTACAATAATTTAATCCTACAAAGTAGAAGACTCTAATCCACATATGGGAGTACAACAATAGCCCAAAATTTGGGACAAACACATTCATTTTGAAGAAGAGTTCTGTGTCAAATTTACTGGGTTAAGATTTAAAGGAGGTAGAGCCACAGAAGCATGCAAGATTCAGAATTTGGACTCACATTTTTCCCCTGAGACCATTTCTCTCCCCCCATCTTCATTGATATGAATCAAACATATTACTCTGCATGGCTTTGTCTGGTTCTCTGGAACCATGGACCAACTCTCTCCTTTCATACAAATATTTCTTGATAAATTAACGACTATAGCCTCAGTGGCTACGTCTTGATACTTCAACTATGTACTTGTATTATGAGTGCCTCACCTTGATCCTGAATTTTGGCTCAATGTACTATTCCTGCTATCGGCAATACTTTTAGCTATTGCCACTTGTATCCTCAATGAGACATAGAAACAGTGCTGCATGTTCATCAACATTTTTAGTGTTTCTGAACAGACAGTGATAGTTCTATCTATAATTCTAAGGAGTAATAATCTTTTACTTGATCACAGTTATTATTTTAGTAAAAAATTATTTTATTCATATGTAAAAAATATTAATTATCTTTTACTAGCTAGCTATTGTTTATTTTTTTTCCTTTTTGATAATAAAATGGTGCTGCAAATACCAGGGTCTTATGCCATCATAGTCTATTGAATTGCTGCTGTTCTTCAACTTCTCTTGGGAAAACCCTATCTTATCTGAAAATCATGAAAAGTACAAGAAAATGTTAGGAATTCCAGTGAGAGCAGGCCTGAATACATTTCCTCTGTTAAGATAAATCATGAGGAAAATTTTTGGAAAATTAATGTCTTCATTGAACCAGACAATTTCATGAGACTTCTATAACAAATACCAGTTTATTTATTTTAACTGTTGGTAATCAGTATTTGCTGGGGACAAAAAATATATGTTCCACTTAACAATTTGAAATGCAGTCTTAAGTTTTCCTGTAATTACATTTAGGTGAAAAATTGTCTATTTAACTTTAAATAATAAAATTAACAAAGTAGAATAAGTTATATAATTTATTATTACATAATTTTGCTGTATAAAGAGATACTTTAATATGATCTGAAATAAAACTATAGGCTAAAATTTTAAGATGATCAATAATTTACAATAGGAAAAATCTAAAACATGTGTTTTTCAGCTTTATTAAAGTATACTTGGCAAATAAAAATTATATATATTTCAAGTATATAATGTGATGTTTTGATACATGTTTATGTTGTCAAATGATCATCACAATGAGGTAATTAATATGTTCATCACCTCATATAGTTGTGATTTGTGTGTGTTGTGTTTGCAGTAAGAACATTTAAGATCAATTCTGTTCACAGATTTTAAGTAATATAATGCATAATACATTATTATTAACTGGGGTCACCATATAGTATAACAGATAGCTAAAACTTACTCCTCCATTATAACAGAAACTTTGTACTCTTTGATCAACATTTCCCTTTCTCCCTCTCTTCTATTCTCCTCCACCCTTTTTCCTCTCTCTTTCTATGAGTTTGACATTTTTAGATTCCACATATAAGTGAGATCGTACAGTTTTTGTCTTTCTGTGTTAATTGCTAAAATAATACATTTTTAATGTTCTCACCACACCAAAAAAAATAAGGTGGTGAAATGATGGATATGTTACTTAGCTTGGTTGACTCTTTCTATAATGTGTGCATAGATCAAAACATCACATTGTACTTCATAAATATACATGATAAAAATATTTAAGTGTAGAAACTGAAACACAGTAAGATCTTACGAAGGTTTACTATTCTTTGTAAAAGAATTATATAATATCTAGATTCTTTATCACTAGTGAGATTATGAACTATCTGATGTTAGATAATTGAATTTGAAGTGATCCACACAACTGTGGAGGACTGATGGAAAAATAGTAATATATCTTATTTGTATCTTGTATCTTCCAACATAATATTTTATAAGGCAATATGATATATTGAGTAAATTGTGTATCTTGTCATGAGATCCATTGTTGAAATTGTGAGTCTCTTTAGAAGTTCTGATAACTTATCTGTAAACTTGGGATGATAACACCCATTTAAGAGGTTTGATATGCTATTTTTCTACATTGTATATATATATATATATATGTTTCTAGTATATTGAAGCTTTATCTTATCTACTAGAAATACTACATTTTTCCAATATTAAATGAGTGGTCTTTATGCCATGACAGTGATTTAACAATCTATCTTTTCTTATTTGTGTTTATGCTAAAACACCCAGATTTGTTATGGAATCAAACTGTCAAATAAGCACAGAAGATTTGACCTACTCCATTTCCAACCTGGTGGGTTCACATTCCTTAGGCAACCTTGTGGTCTCTAGCTCCCCATACTTCATTAAATTTATGACAAATTTAGCAGGGACATGCTATAAGCATAGTACACAACAGCCCAGAACTCCTGGGCTCAAACTTCAGCCTCAGGAGTAGAAGGGACTACAGGTACAGGAACCTACAGCACCAAGAACACACATGGGAAAAGGAGAGTCTCTTCAATAAATATTTTTGTGAAAACTTGGTATCTACATGCAGAAGAATAAAATTTTGTGCCCTCATCTCACACCATAAACAAAAATCAACTCAAAGTTGATTAAAGACTTAAAGAGAAAATATGAAACTTAAAAACTTATAGGAGAAAACCTAGGGGAAAAGATCCACAGCATTGGTCTGTTCATGAGTTTTGGATATGACACCAAAAACACATGCAAACAAAAAGAAAAGATAGAGAAATGAGGTTGCATCAAACTAAAAACTTTCTGTACAGAAAATGAAATAATCAACAAAATAAAGAGACAACTTGAAGAACTGGAGAAAAGATTTGCCATCTGTATATCTGATAAGGGATTAATATGCAAAATATATAAGAAACTCACACAACTCAATAGCTAAAAATCAAATAACTCAATTTAAAAAATGGACAAAGTATCTGAATAGACATTTCTCAAAGGAAAACATAAAAATTGGCAAAGGCGTATGAAAAATGCTCAATATCACTAATCATCAGGAAAATACAAATCAAGTCTCCTCACATTTAGAATATACTAGGTTTTTGCAAAATTTTATTTACATCAGAATTTGAGTATGTTAAGTGCTTATAGGGAAGTTCTAAGGAAGCCAAGAAAATAAAATTGGTAGAACTCCAGATATCTAAAGTGACTCTTGTTTTCTACATTAATGTTTATAATATGCAGCAAAATTGATTGGGCAGGAAATAAAAATGTAACCTTGAAGAATCAAAAAAGATATCACAGAGTCAATATATTTTACCAATGAAAGGATCCCGCAATCTTACCCTTACAGACATTTCATTTTGACTCCTTCTAAATTTTTTTAGAAATCTTTCCTTCCATTGCATAGCATATCTGTACCACTTTCTCTTAGTTCTTCCCAATGAGATCATCCATTAGTTCAACAAGCCAATTATGAACTTCTTGATTAATTTACCTGAACATATTATAGTTCTATGCATGACTTCTCTTTAATAACACTATTACACTTGTATTTACTGTATAATATTTTTACACTTCATTGAAAATTTAATGACATTAGGGATTATGTTTGTCTTCTCAGAGAAGACACATGCTCAATAAATGTATTTTTGGGAAAAAAATAAATGTTTAATTATCTCTTTGCCAACATACAGACAATAGATGATGGAAAAAGAAGGAGTTACTTAAAACACCTCACTTTCTGACTCAAGGCAAATGAGAAGACATGGAGACCGTGAAAGACAAAATTAAGATTCAAAAATAAGAGTAATCTTTGTAAATATCTGGAATAGAAACGACTAAACATACTCATCACCAGGTAACTGAAAAGCACAATATTTAGCAGATTTTTAAAAAAAGAAAGAAAAAGAGGTAGTAAAACAGAGGGGCAGGAGTGTTGAAAGTATTAAGCTTTTGTCATCTGGAAAATTTAATCATATATTAAATTTAGATTAAATATTAAATATATGTACCAAATGACATTATTCACCCAAAACTTCCATATAAAGGAAATTTTCCATGAGTTTTAGGAGCATGAAGAAATAGGTTTGCTGTGTAGGATGGGGAAGCTGTGCACTTTTGACACTGTGCTTTGACTTTTCTGATACTAGGTGGTAAGGAAAACTCAGTGTTAAAGGAAGGCCCTATAAGGGGTACGGATTCAGATAAATTGCCTGAGCATTTGTGTGTGTACACACACGTCTATACTTAATAGTACACTAATAGTGTTCTATTTTTTAACCATGTTTATTTAAAATAGGTAACAAACTTGACATGATTCCTTCAATGTTGTCTCCAGCCATTCACTCATTTAGGTGTAAATCTTCAATACCATTGTTATCATAAACAACTCTCAATAGTAAGTTTTGTTGTTGGATAGATACCGATATCATTTCCAGCTCTACCCTTGAGACACACTGAAATTACACACTCTGGATTTATCAGTCTTTAAATAGATGTAAAATAGATATTCATTTTGAACTTTTTTTATTGATCAAATGACAAATTTCCTATGACATATTAAGTATATATTTGGTCTTGTTAAACATTTTTTCTTTTATTCTCTCGTCCAACTATCTTTTTTTGTCTGTTTCCTTTTTTATTTCTATTCTATTGTTCCAGTCAAAACAGAAAAACGAGTATGGACTTCTTTTGTTTTGTTTTTCTTATTTGTTTTTTGTGTAATATTTATTTTATTTTACTTTTTTATTTCTCTGTTATTTATACATTGTAAGAGATCTTAAATGATTTATGTGCTTTTGTTTTTGTTTTTGTCAAAGAAGGAGCATTACAGAGCTTAAGCTATTAACATGGTGTTTATTTTCAAGAATAAAGCTCCCCCAAAACAAACAATGCACAGATTACTCTGTATTCTTTTTAGTGATCTTGCTACAATGCCTAAAATTCCCAGTTTTTTCTCTTTTTCAGTTGCTGTGTCCAGTTTTTTGTTAATATGCTTGATATATGTGTGTGGCAACAAACTTGCAAACAGTTGGTTCAAACTTCAAATTTTTGATCCACTTAGCATCTTAATCCTAGAAAACTCAAAAAGAATTAAAATATACGGTTTTCAAAATACTTAATTTACCTTATTTTTTGAAGAGAATAAAGCTAAAATTTACATCTCAATGTGAGAATGGCTGCAGAAAAAAAATTGAGGGTAAAGAATGAAATTTTTACCTATTTTAAATAACTATATTTAAAAATATAAAATAGAAGTAATTTTTGCTGTAAAGATCTACACCTCCTCAATGGAAAATCTTACAATTACTAAGATTACATGTGATCTTCTGAGACTTGTGATGGAGATAAATAAAAAAGAGACTAAAGATGTTGAAAATTTCTTCACATAAATGTATTTTTGAAAAAACACATTAAATATAATGATACTTTAGATTGAAGAAAAAAATAACAAAAAAATCATTTCTCAAAAAATGAAACTGCAGTTATAAAGTAGTCAACACAGGACCGAACCCTTTAAAATATTCCAGTGGAGAATAATTTTTTCTCACTTAAAATGAATAAAAATAGGCTGGGTACAGTGGCTCACTCCTGTAATCCTAGCACTTTGGGAGGCTGAGGTGGGAGGATCACTTGAGGCCAGGTGTTAGAGACTAGCCTTTGCAACAGCAAAACCTTGTCTCTACATATTTTTTTAAAAATTAGCCAGGCATGGTGGCATGCGCTGGTAGTCGCAGCTACACGGGAGGCTGAGGTGGGAAGATCACTTGAGCCCAGGAATTTTGGGGTTGCAATAAGCTGTGATGAAGCCACTGCCCTCTAGTCCCAGAAACAGAGCAAGGACCTGTTTCCCAATAAATAAATATCAAGAAATATATTATGACAATGCCAAGCACATACTAAATACTACTTTATCTTTTATTAGTCCTGTTACTACTATTATTATTAATTTTTTTAAAGAACAAACTTATTTATTGGCAACAAAAGCTAGGAACATAATTGATCTTTTATATTTATTGAAATTTTTAAAAAGTAATCTCTATTATCTTATGAATGACATTTGCATTCTTTAAGTACAGCCTCTTGGCAAGTTATAAGTGGAAGATACAGAATGCTTTCAGAGTGTTATTTCTCTTTTTGTCCAAAGAATACAAACATGAGGAGGTTAAGGACAATTCCGATGGTAGCTTTAGTTGTTCAGGTAAATGACAAGTAGTAATTTTTCAAAAGCTCAAACCAATTTCATTGGAATAATTACCATGTAACTGTCAAGGTAGCTTTCCCTCAATATTTTAAAATAGTAGATTGTCTTACATTGTATTTTTAAAAACTAATTATATAATGTTTTCTGATATGCTAATTTTACTGATTATTTAATTTTCATGTAATGTTTAATATATTTTTCAAAAGAAGAAAGAAAAATAATTACTGAAGCAGATGACTGTTATAAAGATTATGATCATTATTTAAAGAATTTTAATTCTTATTTTTACTTCTAGAACATGAGAAACTTGAAAGGCAAAAGATTAGACACACAATAATCCTTTATCTTATTATGTAAAAACCTCCTTTCTTTACTATTCTAAGTGATTTGCAGTCACAACATTATTTGGGGAATTAAAAGACAGAAGTGAATTTGAACTCTATTATAAATAAAGGCATAGAAAGACGCATGGTGTATACTTTCAATGAACTGCATAATCTTCCTCTCTAAATATATTTAAATTCTTGAAGGGTATGGTTTCTTACAATATATAATAAATCCCTGCCCTTCTATGAGTTATTAGTCACATATGTAAAATCAACTGCAAGAGACAAAAGAAAACTTTAAGAACTCAGAGACTATTGTATCACACGTCTGCAAAACAATTTTTTCATTTTGGTTTGAGATGGGGTCTCCCTATGTTGCCCAGGCTAGTCTTGAACTCCTGAGCTCAAATAATTCTCCCATCTCAGTCTCGATCTGGGATTACGGGACCATGCCACTGAGCCCAGCACAATAATTTTGATATTAAATATATTAACCAGAAGGAGAAATTATCTAATACTATAATGTCCACTGAGTATCTTCAAGATATGCTCTTCATAAAGTATAAATATGTCTCTTAAATTATTTTTAAGCACAAACAGAAGCAAAGAACATCAATAATATAAAATTTTGAGTCAAAGCGGGATATAATTTCATTATGTCAAGAAACCTTGCAATGAACTAACTGGGTATAAAAGAAAATTACAATCAAGAGACAGGCCTCTTGGCATAATGGAATTGTATTCTGCTTCATCTGCTTCGGCTCAAGATTGATATTCTATTTGTGAGATTTGATGGGGTGAGAGGACATACAACATGACCTTATATCATCTTGTTTTATGGTATCCCAAATCACGATCTCTTCTGGGTTGAAATCAACATACATTATCTGAATAGGTGACCCCCTTTGTTATATAAATGAGAAAGCCTTCTATTCCCCATCAAATATTTTTATTTCTTTATTATTATTAATATTAATCTACTCACGATGAATTATTCCTCCTTATTTAATCTTTGTTCGTTTAAGACAATGTTCTTGTATATTTTAAATTCAAGACTCTTACTCATGACAAAAAAATTACATTTGAGAGCACTAAAACAATCAGCCCCACATTAAATGTCCACCGATAATTTAGATATCTTCACTACCATGGTAAAATAATATTTTATAATATGTATGAAAGGTCTATAATTAGATTTAATATTTATTATATAATTAGATAAATTATATTACTAGATTTTGCTTCAATATTATCTTGCTAATTTAGTAAAATATATTATTCTTTGTTTTCTTTTTTTTAATCCAGAGCTAAGTTCTTCTATATCCCCATAAAAAAATGAATTCTTTCACTGGAATAGCTTAATATTAGTTGCTGCCTCTTTCTTGGTAGAAATTATAGCGTGCATATAATTTAAGACAAAGTCAACTTCATGTTTCATTATGCAACTGTCATTGTAAAAGTGTGCATAATCAAATCCAGTAAAATGAATAAAATTCAAAAAAGAAATGATAAATGCCTGAGGTGACGGATACCCCAATTATCCTAATTCAATTAATTCAATTATTATGCCTATATCAAAATATCATAGATACACAATAAATATATATAACTATTATGTGCTAATAATTATAATTAATTAATTATTAATACTTTTTAAAAATTTGACCACATACCTGCTTAAGGTTCTATATAGGATGCTTTACTGGCACCTTTTCCAGTTCAATGGATTCATATTGAAAACAGATGAAATTAAATGAGAGAGATAGTCAAAACTCCTAAATCAGCATAATAAATAATACCTTTTATAAAGAAAATATTTAGTGTAAAAGATGACATCATTTAAAATTTTATAATATGTATTGTTTTTATATAAACTACTTGCCAAAGTAATATTCATGAAGTATTGCAATTGACCATTTTAATATCCTCAGGGAACTTTACTTTCTTTTTATTGTTTATAGTCACTTGCTATAGAAAAACATTGAGAGACAGAACCATGTTGTTGTTTTCCACTATCCTTTTTACCTCAACATTCGGCCAGACTAATAAGCTCTAATGCCCTCCAAGAAGTAAACAAAGTATGATACTGTACTTAGTCCCTAGAATGTCCATGGTTTGAGAACATTTCTACTTATTTTAGAAAATTAAAGTAGAAGTCTATAATGCATTTGTTACAAGCAAGACCATGACATTTTGAACCACCTTGAAGTTAAAAAACAAAACATAACAGTTTGAATTCTATTTTACTGTATTTTATCTTTTGTACAGACTATAGCACCATGGATTATATAATTGATGTTATTTTTTTTAAAGAGAAAAGCAAGTCTACTGCTCAGACATGTTTTAAAAGTCTAACCTGCGGAATCAGTTTCACTGAAGTGACTGCAGTTCAATTTTTTATAAACTTTCTCAGGTCGAATATTCCAGGAAGGCAAAATAGAATAATATCAACAGAAAGCAGTGTGTGAGAGGGAGAAGTAACTTAACTTTATTAACATTGTTCTTCAGCCCATAAAAGTGAAACTGCATGTGCATAATAGTGTTGGCTATGTGAGGAGACTAGAAAAATTGATGATCCTTAAAAATATTATTTAGTACTCTGGGAAATGAATAAACATCTTGTCATTGAATCGATTATCTAATAAATATGGAAATGAGTATATACAAGATATTTTAATGATTTAGAAATAATAGTTCAGCTAACATCTATTCAGTGATTTTTATTTTGCAAAGTGTATCTACATATGGAGTACGATTTAAATCAATATAAAAACAGACTCACAATAAGTGTAATAGCTACTATTTGAACCCATCTTCTGATTTATATCTTCAGATTTATCTTAAGTAAAAAATTAAATAAAAACAATAATACAGTATCATTATATAAAAGATTACCTAGTTCATAGTAAATTATAGTAAATATTTGTTGGAAAAATACAATTAATGCATTTTACAATGTATTAAACTTTTAACTATTATGAATACCAGGTTTTGATGTTGCAATAGTAACCACACGCACACATACAGTTTTTCTTTTTTTTCCATTCTAAAATTAAAAAAACATAATTTTGTGATACATAGAGGTGAAAAAAATACTTTAACTATATTATATAATTGCCTTAAATAATATAGAAATATCCACTAGAAATATCTTCTACAATGAACAAAACTAAATCTTGTGAAAATTATAATACTGAGATATTATTCATAAATTACTATTCTAAAACATAATTTTAGAACTATGTAAAATTTTTAACTTGATAGGTATATGAATTATTTACTGTGGAAAATTAATTACCTTTCATTGTATGTATTTGTCCTACCAGTATTTTATACATTGCATATTATACAATAAAGAGTAACTACAGGTTTAATCCACCTGTGTATGCATTTCGTGTAAATGGACATATTGTCTCTTTCAAAAGTTTGAATATTACTTAACTCCAGTGAGAATGGCTTTTATGCAAAGACCCAAAACAATAAATGTTGGTGTGGATGCAGAGAGGTAGGAGCACTCATACACTGCTGGTGGGACTGCAAACTAGTACAACCTTTATGGAAAACAATATGGAGATACCTCAAAAAGTTACAAGTAGAACTACCATTTGATTCAGCAATCTCATGACTGGGCATCACCCAAAGGAACAAAAAACATTTTATAAAAAAGACATCTGCACTTGAATGTTTATAACAGTACAATTCACAACTGCAAAGATGTGGAAACAGAAACAACTCAAATGCCCATCAATAAATGAGTGGATTAATAAAATGTGGCATATGTATACCATGACTACTATTCAGTCACAAAATAAACAATGGTGATCTAGTGCCTTTTGTATTCTCCTGGATAGATCCGAAGCCCATTCTACTAAGTGAAGTATCACAAGAATGGAAAAATAAGCACCACATGTACTCACCAACAAATTGGTATTAATTGATCAACATCTAAATGCACATATAGTAGCAACATTCATTGGGTGTCAGGTAGGTGGAGGGGATGGATATATTCGCTGCTAATGGGTGCGGTGCACACCATCTGCGGGATGGACATTCAAATAATCATTCTCATAAAGCATGTGAGTCATGCAGTGATCGTAGCTCTGGACTACGTTTTTAGTATTAAACTGAAAATTACTCTAGACCCTCAACTGATCAGTTTTTACATGTATGTTAATTTGCTTTTTACTGTTACTGCATTTATATCTCTATTGGTAAGCATTGGTGAATATGCTCATTTATATGACCGTCTTATGCCTTACTCAGAGAATTATACTTTCTTTAGAAGACATTTTGTGGTTATAAAGATAGTGTGGATATTTAGTAGAGATTTTTGAAGACAAGGATAATGGGAATTTGTATAATATATTGAACCACAGTTTATCAGAATTAATTCTTCCTCTTCTGAAATGTCTCTCTCACAGATTTGCCATGGGCAATTGCTCTTTTTTGGGTTATCAAAACCTCTCTCATTTGATAGCTTTTATTTTACAGACACTTGAAATATGTAATTGAGATTTATTCTATTCTGACGAATGCATAATATTCTATTCAAAGCTATAAGTTATATTTATCCTTTTGCAAGACTATTGTAATTGTTTTTGTCTGTATTTCTGCTGAAAAATGATATTTTAATAATTGAAAGTTATCTTGGTGATGGTCTTTTCAACTTCTACGAGAAAACTTTCTTAAATTATTTGTTTCTTTTCCTAAAGAAATCACTGCTCACTTTATATCTATTTACATTGCTTATGTTATCCCATACAAAGTTTCACATTATTAGACATGATTAAAACTTTTCTTGTTCACTCTCTGATGATGAAAAGTGACAAATAAAAGTGTTTCTCTGCTTGGTGGGGCAGCTTATTAGGAAATGATTTTATCTCAGGAATTTATGATTTTACGTATTAGATTATTAGTACTGACTGATTTATGGAAGCATTAAATTAAAAATGGTTTCTGATTAGAAGAAAAATACTTCTATATTCTTAAAAGTAAAGCTGTATTAGTTTTCTAGTAATGCTGAAAAAACAAAAACCCTACAAACTTAGCTACTTACCCAACACAAACAAATTATCTGACAGTTCGAAGAACCTGACAGTTTGAAGAATTCTGTTCCTTGTGCTTCTAGGAATGGAGTCCTCGTTTCTTTGCTGGTGATCAGCGAGAGGACCACTCCCAGTTTCTAAAGGTCGCCCACATTTTCTGCCACATGGCTTTGCGTAGCTTCAAGCCAACCATGAAGTGTCAAGCTCTTCTTGTGCTTTGAGTCTCTCACTTATTCTTTTGTGATAAATCAGAAAAACTTTTAAAGAATCCAGACATTTGAGTCAGCTTCACAGGAATAATCTTCTCTTATAGCCAATTGAGCCACCTACGGTAATCTCATCACAGGAAAGTGCACACCCAGAGAGTGCAGAGCATATTGGACGCCGGTGTTCAATGCACAGAATATAGTGGAAAAGTTATTTGCACTTTCCTCATCCAAAGATACAACGGTCTGGGATATTTGGGAATATTTTAATCAAGTATAATTTCTAAAAATATTTATACAAAATTATCATCTTTCACATAAATGTGTCTCTTTTTAAACTTGCACAAGCATTTTAAATGCCATAAAAATCCTTTTAAATTGGTTAAAGCACTAATTTTTATCCATAGGCTTATCATATTTTTATTCATTTTCTTTTTCTTGATTGTCTAATGTATTCGATCATCTAGATCTAGATAAATATTTGACAAATTACTTGGTAATAAGGAATAATTCACTATTTCATTTGCTCTTTATTAGCGAATTACCACACTCTATACTTGTATACACAATCACAACGCTGTATGTGGGTACAATCCAATGTTCAATGAACTTTTAAAGGAAAGTTATTTGAGATACAGTGATACTAAATACAAAGGATGCATATGCTCAAGGTCATTTTAATAAGGTCTATTGAAATAATGTTGCTTAATGTTTATGTTTTATGCATTTTAATTTAGAAAATGCAAAAATATTTTGATAGTAAGTTAATGCAGAAAAAATTATTTCAAACACATCTAACATGCATAAAAATCATTTTAAATGTGTAGATATTGATGTTTTATAGTTTACAAAAGCCGTAGTCATGTGAAAGAAAAAGGAATGTAACGACATATTCAGTTTAATGGAGGAGGATAGTGTTCTATGGTACTGTGACCTTGGTCTAAGAAAAGCTCGGGATAAAATGCAATTAAATAATGATAAAATTATTTTGAATATTATTACACCATTTACAAATCAAAAAAAGACTAACTCTCTATATGATTTTCATTTCTAATTCTAATTTGTAAACTTTAGTAGACTATCTGGTGCAACATACAGATATTCTTTCATGTGCTGTAGTATTTATCCAAAATTTAAAGAGAAATAATTTTTCCCCCACAGGTAGAAAAGTGAGTTCTTTGAATTAAAAGTGTAAAAAAATCATAAAATTCAATTAAATATGTAATCTTGAATCAGGAAAATTTGATCTTATGTCTCTGAAGATATTTGTATTTAACTTATGTTGCTGTAGTTAAATATATGTAATATATCATGGTATTTGTGAAGCAAAATTAATGATTACTTACTGAACAGTTTTCTTGATAATATTTGTATTTGAAGCTCTATTTATGAAATTCTAAATTCCCTGACTGAGAGTATAGATTAACTTCCTGGTTTCTCTGCCAAACTTGACTTTATAATTTGTTTAAATCAAAAGCAATGTTTAGTATATATTCCTTTTTGTTTTTCAGAAATCAGTAATTATATGTGAGAATACAGTGTTTAGTGTTGGCATTATTACACATACAGTGAATTACAGCTTTTAATCAAATCAGAAGATTACATAATACTAATTTCATATTTTTGGTGACATTTGTTAAAAGGCACAGGACATTATTCAGTTCAGATATATTAGGAAAATCTCACAGATGTCTTTGGAAGATAATAACTCTGAGTAATCAAAGTGAGAAGATAGGGAAGTAGTAATAGAAATTAGTGGAGTCTTCCAGTAAAAGGAGATATAAGAGACTATTTGGAGACCATGCCTTGTCATGGTGACCTGGGAAGACTCCCTAGCTGCCCAAATGGAACACACTTATGAAATTACATAATTACTGAAATAGGATGAGAATAACTTTGAAAGAAAGTGAATCATATTGAATAATATAATAATAATATGCATATAAAGTTGAACAATCTAATTAAAAGGGGAGGAAAATTTCTCTGTATTAATTGAAGAATCAGTAACATTTTGTATACTGTCCTTCCTCTTACTATTAATTTAAGATTTGCTAAAAATTCTTCTTTCTCATATGTACTATGATTTGTCTAGCATACAGGTATTATAAAGTTTTTGACCTCTTTGAATAACAATTATTTATATCATTTTAAATATAATTTAAATTACAATTGAGAGCTGCTAAATTATGTAGCTATATCTTGTACACTGGCAGAAACAAAATGCTCCTTAATATGACATTCTAAGATACATTTCTTTTAAATCCGAAGAAACATTTTATAATACTTTATAATATTATCTGTTAAACTTGATTAAGTACAGATATCATTTGCTAATAAGACTAGAAAGTCTTACATTTTGCAAGATACTTATACATCAATACAATCAATACAAATGTGATGGTTGATAATTATTTTTATTCTAATCCTTCTATCCACCTTTTGTGCTCAGTTAATTACTAGACTTTCAGTTATTAGGTGAAATTTGTAAATCCTAATTCTATTTTATTTTTAGAAAATAAGCTTCTTAGTATCCATAACTAGTTATGAATGTTATACTTTTCTTCAAATAAGTACTTGATATAATTGACATATCATATGTTATGATACATTATTAATATTTGACTAGAACTTGAGTACAAAAATGAAAATTATATTATTAAACATTGTTTTAGTAGTCTTGATTAAATGACATCTTTCCATTATTACAATTACAATAGTAACAATAAAATTCTTGCAGAAAATTTCAATTTGGACTTTCAACTATAATCATTTCTGTGGTTAAATAGGTTTCACTAACTCCCTCTGAACTAAAATAAGAAATCATTAATTAGAAGTTTGCAGTGATTAATTGGAAACCCGTTGAAAAATATCTTTTTTTTTTTGGCTTTCCATTTTCTTTTTTTTTATTTCAGCACATTATGGGGGTACAGATGTTTAGGTTAAGTATGTTGCCCTTGCCCTTCCTCCCCCCAAGTCTGTGCTTCAAGCATATTCATACCCAGGATGGTGCACATTGCACTCTTTGTGTATGCATATACCCGTCCCCTTCTCCCCTGCCCGACGTCCAATAAATATTATTGTTACATGTGCACTTATATGTTGATCCGCTAACACCAATTTTTTTTATTTCAGCATATTATGGGGGTACAGATGTTTAGGTTATGTATGTTGCCCTTGCCTCCCCACTCCCCCCTAAGTCCTAGTTTCAAGTGTGCCCATCCCTTAGATGGTGTGCATTGCACTCTTTGTGTATGCAAATACCCATCCCCTCCCCATGCCCGACATCCAATAGATGTTATTATTATATGTACATTTATGTGTTGCTCAGTTAATACCAATTTGATGGTGAGTACATGCGGTGCTTGTTTTTCCATTCTTGGGATACTTCACTTAGTAGAATGCGTTCCAACTCTATCCAGGAGAATACAAGAGGTGCTATATTACCATTGTTTCTTAAAGCTGAATAGTACTCCATGGTATACATATACCACATTTTATTAATCCACTCATGTATTGATGGACACTTGGGTTGTTTCCACATCTTTGCAATTGTGAATTGTGCTGCTATAAATATTCGGGTGCCAGTGTCTTTCTTATACAGTATCATTTGCTCTTTTGGGTAGATGCCCAGTAATGGGATTGCTGGATCGAATGGTACTTCTACTTGTATCTCTTTAAGATGTCTCCATATTGCTTTCCACAGAGCTTGCACTAGTTTGCAATCGCACCAACAATGCATGACTGTTCCTATCTCTCCGCATCCACTCCAACATTTATTGTTTTGGGACTTTTTGATAAAGGCCAGTCTCACTGGAGATAAGTGATATCTCATTGTGGTTTTAATTTCAATTTTCCTGGTGATTAGAGATGTTGAGTATTTTTTCATATGTTTTTTGGCCATTATTCTGTCTTCTTTTGAAAAGTTTCTGTTCATGTCCTTTGCCTACTTTTGATAGGGTCATTTGATTTTTTCTTGTTGATTTTCTCGAGTTCTAAGTAGATTCTGGTTATCAGCCCTTTATCGGATTTGTAGCATGCAAAAATTTTCTCCCATTCTGTAGGTTGTCTGTTTGTTCTTGTGACAGTTTCTTTGGCTGTGCAGAAGCTTTTCAATTTGATCAGGTCCCATTTATTTATTTTTGTTGTTGCTGTGATTGCCTTTG
>CAUYSK010019764.1:0-108113 GCA_963575035.1 Avahi laniger | reverse complement strand
CCTCTTGAGTGAACTTAGGGAGGTTGTATGTTTCCAGGAATTTGTCCATTTCCTCCTCGTTATATAGTTTTTGGGCGTAAAGGTTTTTGTAGTAATCAAAAATAATGTTTTGTATTTCCATGGCATCTGTTGTGATCTCTCCTTTTTCATTCTTGATTGAGTTTATTAGAGACCTTTCCCTTTGGATTCTGGTCAATCTAGCCAATGGTTTTTTTTTTTTAAGGCTAAAGTGTGATACATTGAAACATAAAAAGGAATATGAAAAGAAGTTTTAATAAAGCTGTACTGGGAAATAGGACAAAGACCTATCTACCTGTAGCTAGCCATGTATGTCAAAATATTATTGCAAATAATTCTTATTTTTATAAATGGGATTTGAGGCATAGCATATCCTTAGCCATATAATAGGAATTCATTTCAGGTCTCTAATAAACTTAAGATTTCTTTACATGGACCAATATGCATGCATTGGTGCTCACATTAGCAATTCCAGATAGTAGCCAATGTAACATAAGACTATCTCTTAAAATATTGAATAAGCAAGAAAACATGTGAAAGTTATAAATCTATATATACAAATAATGATTATATACCTAGTAAGTGCTTGTTTTTATGGAAGTCATATAACCAAAATAATCAAATAAAGACATCTATTTTCTGCCCCCAAAGGACAAACAAATTAATATAAGTGAATTATTCAGCTAGAATAAATTCTAAATATGTTTTTCAGCAAGGGTTGATGCTATTATCCACACTTTCTAGTGTATTGTCATATTAAATGATGAGGTGTTTCTATTCATGCCATTAATAGATTACCAGATCCTAAAGAATGATTAAATTACATTTAAAGCAGTTTTCATGTTATTATAATTATAATTCTTTAATTATTAAATAACAAGTAGTAAATAGTAAAACTTGCAAATAGACTTTATCGTAAGTGCAGGGGAACTGAAATTTGTTTCTTCTTTATTCATTTGTACAACTTTGATTCATCAGCATTTATTGGGATGAAGAAAGAGACCTTGTACCAGTGTTGGGGTGCTCAAAATATGTTCATTTCCAGTCACTTCAGGGAAAAAATTATTTATCTTTGGGAAATGCAATGTAAAGAGAACCCATGAAGGAGCAATTAGTTCAGAATTGAGAAGCAGGAGTGGACAGGGAGTGCTCCACAAGGAAGCTATGTAACAGAAGTCTGTAGGACAAGCATGGAAGATGAGTGATATCTCAGAAGTGACAGAGTATTAAGTGGCGAAGAATTGAGGAAACCAGAAAAACTAGCCAAAAATGACAGAATCACCTTTTCGTAACACTGGAATCTAATAAAAACTCACAGCAACCAGAAGTGTATTTAGTCAAGAAAGATACTGCTAAATTTCAGTAAAAAGATAAAGCATTGCTAAATTTCAAGTCTTAAGAAATTTAAAAAGATTGCAATCACACAAAGTTTCTTCTCCGACTATAATGAAATGAAGCTAGAAGTAAAACTGAAAAATTCACAGATATGCTGGAATTAAACCACACACTTTTCTATAACCAGTGGGTTAAAGAAGAAATCACTAGGGAAATTAGAAAATACTTAGATGAATGATAATGAAAACACAACATGCCAAAACTTTTAGCCATAAATGCCTACAGTAAAAGAGAAGACAGACCTCAAATCAATAACCTAACTCTGTATCTTAAGAAACTAGATAAAGAAGAGAAAACTAAACCCCAAGCTAGTGGAAGAAAGGAAATAATAAAGATTACAGTGGAGATAAACAAAGCAACAAATAGAGAAACAGAGAAGTCAATGAAACCAATAGTTGGTTCTTTCAAAAGATCAACAAAATTGACAAATTTTTAGCTAGACTATCAGAAAAAGAGAAAGAAGAAAAAAGTAACTAAAATCAGAAGTAAAAGTGGGGGCATTACTACCAATCTTAAAGAGATAAAAATAATTATATAAAAATGTTATGGACAATTGTATGCTGTAATGGGTTGAATAGCATCGACGCTCCAAATGCATTTCCACCCAGAACCTCCAAATGTGACCTTATTTGGAAATAGGATCTTCGTAGATGTAAATAAAGTAAGGATCAAGATAATATCATTCTCAATAAGGACACGCCCTAAATCCAATGAGAATGTCTTTATAAGAGACAGAAAAGGACACACAGGGACACAAAGAAGGTGGCGGTGTGAAAACAGAGGCAGAGATTGGATTGATGCATCCACAAGCATGAAGTATCAGGGATTACTGGCAAGTGCCGGCCAGAAGCTGGGAGAGAGCCAAGGGACAGTCTTCCCCTCAAGCCACTGGGAGAAACCACCTGACACTCTGATTTCTGACTTCTGGGCTCTCGAATTATAAGATAATTAAATTCCATTGTTTTAAACCACTCAGTTTGTGCTAATAGAAGACATACACCAACAAATTAAATGGTCTTGATAAAACGGACAAATTCCTAGAAATGTACAATCTACCAAGATGGAATCATGAAGAAATAAGACATATGAATAGGCTTATAACAAGTAAAGAAACTGAGTTGGTAATAAAAGCCTCCTAACGAAGAAGAACCCCGGACTAGATGTCTTCACTGGTAAATTCTACCAAATGTTAAATAAGAAATAAGAAAAATTCTTAAACTTTTCCAAAAGATAGAAGATGAGGAAACACTTCCTAACTCATTCTGAGTCCAGCATTACCTGATATCGAAGCCAGACAAAGACATAACAAAGAAAGAAAACTATAGATCAATACCCTTTATAAATGTTGATGAAAAAATCCTAGTGTTTTACTAGCAAAGTGAATCCAACAGTGTATTAAAAGGAGTATGCTACACCATAACCAACTGGGATTTATCTCAGGAAAGCAAGAGTGGTTCAACATAAGAAAATCAATCAATATAATATTATATTATATAATCAATATAACAATACAATACAATAATACATCCTATTAACAGGACAAAGGAAAAAATACACAGAAAAGACATTTTCTTTTCCAAAAGACATTTTATTTTTCCAAAATCCAACATATTTTCATGATAAAAACCTACAGAAAACTAGGAATAGAAGGAAACTTCCTAAACATGATAAAGGGCATTTATGAAAACCCACAGCTAACATTATACTCAATGGTAATAGACTGAAAGATTTTTCTCTAAAATCAGGACAAGACAAAGAAGTTTGCTTTCACCACTGCTATTTGATATTGTATTGGAAATTCTAGCCAGCGTCATGAGGCAATAAAAAGAAATAAAAGATATCCAAATCTGAAAGGTAGAATTAAAACTATCTCTATTGCAGATGACATGATCCTATGTATAGGATATCCCAAAGAATCCACAAAAAAACCTCCCAGAGCTAATAAATGAATTCAGCAAAGTTGCAGGGTAAAAGATCAACACTCACAAATCCGTTATGTTTCTATACACCAGCAATGAACAACATGAAAAGGAAATTAAGAAAACCATTTCGTTAGCATCCAAAAGAATAAGATACCTAAGAACAATTTAACTAAGGAAAAGATAGAATCTCATACTGAAAACTATAAAACATTGCTGAAAGAAATTATAAAAGACCTAAATAAATGGAAAGACATCCCATGTTAATAGATTAGAAGACTCAATATTGTTAAGACAGCCATACTACTCAAAGCAATTTACAGATTCATTGCACATCCTATCAAAATTTCAACAACTTTTTTTATAGAAATGGAAAAGCTAATCCTCAAGTTTATATGGAATTGCAACGTGCCCAAAGAGTCAAAACAATCTTAAAAAAGAACTGTCAAGTTGGTGGACTCATACTTTCTGATTTCAAAACTTACTACAAAGCTAAAGTAATCAAAACAGTGTAGCACTATCTAGCAATGCCACTTCTGGGTATTTCGTCCAAAGAATTGAAAACAAGCTCTCAATGAGATATTTGTACTCCTGTGTTAATTATAGCATTATTTAATAGCTAAGAGATGGAAACAACCTAAATGTCCATTAATGAATGAATGAATGAATGAAAAAATATGGTATACACATAAATGGAATATTATTCAGCCTTTAAAAAGAAGGAAATCCTATCATATGCTACAACATGGATGAACCTTGAGGACATTATGCTGAATGAAATAAGCCAGTCACAGAAGGACAAATACTACACAATTCCACTTACATGAGATATATAAAGCAGACAAACTCATGGAAGCAGAGAGCAGAATGATGGCTGCCAGGGGACAGGGTTGAAGAAAACGGACAGTTGCTGTTCAGTAGATATAGAGTTAGCCATGCAAGATGAAAATGTTCTAGAGATATGCTGTATGACAATGTGCATAGAGTTAACAATACTGTACTATAACATTTTTAAGAAGGAAGGTCTCATGTTATGTATTTTTGTACAATAACAACAACAGAGTGGTATTGGCAAAAGGATAGACTTATAGATCAGTGAAATAGAACTGAGAGATCAGAAATGAACCCACATATTTATGGCTAATTGATTTTCAACAAAGCTCAAAGACCATTCAATGGGGAAAAAACAGTCTTCTCAACAAAGCATATTGGGACAACTGGATATTCACATGCAAAAGAATGAAGTTGGACCCTACCTCACGCCTTAAACAAAAATTAATTCTAAATGGATCCATGACCTGAATATAAGAAGAAAAATCACTGAAATTTTGGAAGAAACATATATGGTAAATCTTCATATGCTTGGATTAGAAAATGGATTCTTAGATATGACACTAAGAGAAAAAATAGTTAAAATGGGAGTTCATAAAAATGAAAAACGTTTGTGCATCAAAGGACATTATCAAGAAAGTAAAAAGCACAACAACAGATGGGAGAAAATATTTTTAAATCATGTATCTGAAAAAGGTCTAGTGTCCAGAATAGATACAACTCAACAAAAAGACAAACAACTTGGTTAAAAAACAAAGGACTTAAATATACATTTTTTCCAAAGAAGATATATAAATAGTTAACAACCTGAGGAAAAGATGCTTAATGTAGTAAGTCATTAGGGAAATGCAAATCAAAATGTGATACTACTTCACACCACTAGGATGGCACAATAAAAACGACAGATAATAATAAGTGTTGGTGTGGGTGTAAAAAAAATTGGAGCCCTTATATATTGCAAAGGGGAATGTCCAATGGTGCAACCACTGTGGGAAACAGGTAGTTCTTCAAAATGTTACCCATAGAACTACCACGCAATAAGTATGACTCAGCAATTTTACTTTCAGTTATACATCTAGAGAAATGAAAATATACACAACACAAAAACTTTTACAGAAATACTTATATCAGCATTATTCACAATAGCCCCAAACTGGAAACAATTCAAATATCCCTCATCTGATGAATGGATGAACAAAATGTAGTATACTCATACAACAAAATATTATTCACCAGTTAAAAGGAATGAGATTCTGATACATCCTTCACCATGGATGGACTTTGAAAATATGTGAAAGAAGCCAGTCATAGAAGGCGACATATTGTATGATTGCATTTATACAAAATGTCCAGAATAGACAAATCCATAGAGACTGAAAGCAGGTTAGTGGTTGTCAGGGGCTGGAGCAAGAAAGTGGTAGAAGCAGAGGTGGGGCTGAAGAGTGACTGCTAATGGGCATACGTTTTCTTTTCTTGCGATGAAAATGTTCTAAAATTAGATTATGAAAACAGGGATGGTCGCCAACATTGTAAATTTACAAAACACCAGGGGCAGTTTGCTTGGTGGGTACAAATGTACGTTGCTCTAGCAATGGATGCGCTGACGGCCCTGACTTCACTACAATGCAATATATCAATGTAACGAAATTGCACTTGAACCCCATGAATACATACAAATAAAAAATTAAAAAAAAAAACATTGGCCTCTACAAATGGGTAAACTTTATGGTATGTAAATTGTATCTCAATAAAGCTGTTGCAAAAAATAAAAGTACCTTCAATAAATGAATTCCTATTGACATATTTGTGAGTTTTAAAGGAGTTTCAGAGCTAGAGATACAACTCTTTATCACCAACTAGGGGCTATATTTAGTCATGTAGTTATCCCCCCCCCAAAAGCTATTTAAATAATATTATCTCTGAATTACATGATACTAAAATTAGTTTGATGTGCATAACCTCAATGATACTTTAATATTTTCTTTCCAGAGAAGTCACCTACTATTTCAACTGTTGCTAAAGGTAGTTTGGTGGAGATGAATTTCCATGCATATGAACAGAAAACCTTTGGGCCTTCCAATTCAGTTTGAATATTGATTAAAATGTGTATACTCTAAAACTATCTTCTCTCCATCTTGTACAATTCAGAGAGAACAAGGATAAGATAGAAAACAATTATGAATTGCAAATTAGAGCCTGAAGGAAAAATGTTCCCTACATGGATGACAAATGTTTATAATGCAACAGTGATAAAATTCAGCCTATTTTTACAGATTTAATTTACTTATTAACTAGAAACCTCCTCAGAAAAGCAAGAAGCTTATGAAGCGTTTGCAGGCCATGAAATGATGACTGAACTTTCTGAGTCTGAAAGAAAAAGAATAGACATAATTTGCATACCTAATAACCATAACTGCAGAATTTCCAAAGCTAAGTTAAAGTATCATCAATGCTGTGGAATACTTACAAAATAAAATCAGGACATAGGAAGTAAGGTTAGTTGAGGTCTATGTCAGCTCTTGCCAGTCCTATGACAGTGCTTGTCAGAGTATGTCACAAACTCAATGTTACGTAGATCCAGTTTTTATATTTAACTTCATTCCTTAAAACATAAATAAAACTGCCATAGAAGTTAGTAAATGTATATTATTATTCACTTGAAAGACTGGAATATTTCCAAATACCACTTAAATTATATACACACACATATGTATATACACATGCAGGCACACACAGGAATGGATATTTTTCCTCCATTAGAGTAAAATAGTGCTTTCTACTAAATACATATTTCAGAGAGCTTTCTAATGTGTTTACCCAATAGACACATCATTTTGATTTTACCTGGCTGTACCATTATGAGGTCTTGGTGATATTGCCTTTTATTTGGGCAGTCTGCTTGACATTCCGAACTCTACCCAAATGAGAACTTTCAAAACGTGAACGCAGAATATAAAACAAGATCCCTAAGTGTCTCATCAGGAAATGGTTGTTTTTCTCAGTTAGAAATTGCAGCTTAAATATTACATCATTTAAAAGATACATTTTAGCACCAACTTTTAAGTACGAGTCATTGAAGTGAGAATCCACGTTGGTAAAAGCTATGAATTTCCAGCCTCTATACAGCGATATTTACATACTTATTATGTATATCTGCTCTGGAACACCACACAATCTGCTTTTAAAGCATTTTTTAGAATGTAAATATGTACAACTTTAAAAACCTAGTGTAAGTAGCTGGCGTACGGTAAGAAGTGAATTACATTAAAATATGTCCAGTACACACAAGAACACAGAGAGACACCATATGTTTTGGCAATTTTTGGTGTACAACACATGGATATGAAACTTGTGTTAGTATTGCCTGCCTACTTATATCCATCCATCCATCTTTCTATTTATACCTATTGCCATTTCTCCGTGTATAACGATGTCTTCCTGCCAGTTGTACTGATGCTATCTAGTTTGTGGACCACATGGCTATTAGCACACACAGGGATTCCCTTTGGCCATTCCCGTTCCTGATGGGCCCTAGCAGAGAATACCCTGGCTCAAAGCATCAGTATGTTTCCACGGCTAATACCCATTCTTCACTTCATCCTGCAAAGTACCAGCATGGACCTTTTCTGAAAAAGCCTCAAAGGAGAAAGAAATAATAGAAATATCAGTTTAGAGGAAATTAATAGAACACTAGTCAGCTGACAATTAAGCCATGGACTGTCATTAGCAGGGAAGGGAAGATTACTTGGAAATTTCCATGGGCATGGGGGAATCTGGTTGGAAAGAGATCCTCCAAGAGAGGCCAATGGGATCTCTACCCTACAAAAATAATAAAAATAAAAGGACAAAGAAAGGTGAGATCATTGTCTTTGAGAGGGCAAAAAGCACTACACAGAGAAAAAAACATTTTTCTCACATCTTCTTCCAATATTAATGGAGTGGAAGGCTATGACTAAGTTCATTCAAAAATATTTAATACTTATTACTACATGCCAGCATTGCTAGAGTTACAATAATGAAAATGATTGTTGGATTTCAGAGTTACCAGGGAGCAAAAGCCGGAGCAGAGGAGGAATAGGTGACAATTCCCTGACATTTGAATGACTGGCTGAGAAACAGAGTCCGTGAAGAACCTGATTTCACGAAGAATAGGCTTGTGGGAAACGCCCCATAGGACAGTCCCACTGCTGTGAACTCCAGGAGAAGGGGTAGCTCTAAATGGGACATTGGGAACATGGGGAAACCAGCATCCTTGGACTCCTCACTGATTTAATGTTTCTGTTATTTATATCTTAAGTAAACATCTTCTAAGGACAACATGATGAGAGTCCACACAGGATTACTGGGCATGTGGTATCTCTTGGCACTTTAGATATTCCCCAGAGTTCTGGGTGTGGGTGAGAGGGGAGAACATACCAACGAAAGCAAAATTCCATTAAACGAATTATGGTGAGCACTTGTGGTGAAGAGTGATACAAAAATAATTTTTCTATTAATAATTTTCTTATCTCAAGGCAGTATAAAAGATCATTCCCCCAAATAATGCAGGGTCACTTGAATAATTCTTCAGACTCAGAAGGGATTGACTTTGAAGGATAAAACTAATTTCATTTGTAAGTTATGAAATATTTGATATAAAAAAGCAACATTATTTTGTAGTAGTTACTTAAGAGAACGGTGAAATGTAAGGAGAAGTGACTACATTTTTCCTGACGTTGCCAACAATCCTAAAATTTTTCCCTAAAAACTCTTCCAATTTCCATGGCCCTGATGTTCTTGTCCATTAGTAAAAAGGAGGGGAATCTGAAGTTAAATGATTATGCTTAATTGCATATTATGATAGCATGTGAACATCTATAATGCTATATGAATGACTACTAAATGGGTTCATAAACATTGCAGAAAACTTTAGTACCATTTGAAGGTGTTTATGATTCTCTTACCCATTTCTATTATAGTCCCGGAACGCTTGTTAAAGATATATCTCCATGATACCATGTTCCTATTAAAATATCCTATTAGACTTATGTTATTTTAATTCATAGTGTAAATTCCAGGAACCTCATCCACCATTAATTTCTGTATTTAAAAAGAACTTTATAAAACTTCTGATTAAGTTTTAGATCATAGCTTAAATGAAAATATCAAGCATAATTTTATAGAGTTCTAAGGATACTTCCCATTGTCCTAGGTTGGGTAGATAACTAAAAAAATACAAATATTACTGTTCCTGAGGCGTTTGCTATGCATAAACACTAACATTACATAATTTACATGGTATAGAAATCTAGCATCAAAATTGATTAGGTTATTGCATATTGCCATAGAAGTGTTCACACCTAAAGAATTATCCCCTCAGCTGCATATGTAGAGTCTTTTGGTAATTAAACATGTTGCATATTATAAAGCATGCCTTTTAGGACACTGAATTAAACTTCTGCAACTTGAAAGAAGAAATTTACCTTCCAGAGGAATCTTACTTTGTTAATAGAGAAAAGCTTAAATACAGGTAAAAACTGGATTTTACAATATCTTTTGGTCAGCATTTTCATTACTCTTGGCCTTCTAATGTTAATGTCTGTCTAAAGTAGAGGAATATTAAATGAACTTAACATATGTAGGGGAAACAAATTAATCTTTTCAAGTCCTTGAAAGGCATTTTAAAGATTTCCTTTCTAATTTTCATTGGCATTCACTTTTTCAGCCTTTTTCTCCCAGATTTCATCAGGAGAGCCATGCTAGCATAATGTATTTGACTAACAGAAAACACATTTTCTTTTATAATAAGCATAGATTATTTGACCTTCAATTCTGGTTTGTTTTTGTAGGCTTTGAAGGTATCTGAGGTGATTCAAATGCTGTCTGTTTACTGTGATACAAGGAAAATGAATTAAAAGGACTGTAATCTACAGAGCTTTATTTCTTCTGAAATGTACTGTGAATGTATGTAATAACAACTTCAACAGCAATGAGCACTGAACTCCTATGCTTTTGGTCATGAATAGGTGTATAATAGGTGTTGAACCTTAGCGTCAGTGTCATGCAGACAAATCCCATTTCCATTCTCTGCCCACAGATGGCAGATTTCAGACCATGACCTAGTTTCTAGAGGTAGAGATATAGGTCCTATTCTTTTATCCTCTAGGGCCACAGCCTTAAATAGGATACATGAGGCCTTTCTGTGGAGTATATGAGCAGAGATGATTTTAAGTGATAATATTTCCACAGCTTCAATTTCCATATAAGTTCTTTCCTAAAACTGACCTGAGACTGAGCCTACTGTCAAGGCCATCAATTTTACTGTCAACTTCTCACAAGTCACACAAAAGACATTCTTCTCACCCATCCTAAATGTAATATGCATAATACCAGAATGTAAATACTGAGAACCAAAATAAGGGGTGGGATACTAGTAGCAATTCCAAACATTAGTATCCATGTAGAAAAGCAAAATTCTAATGCCCAAGATCCTATGCAAAGTATATAGTCTTACATTTTTTTGCTCTCCATAAAATTAAAAGAGGATCTAATCAAACAGTGAGCAGTTAGATTATTAAAAATAAGTTTTGAAGATAGCTACACTATGTTATTTTTGGCCTATAATTTGGAAGACATTCAAAGGATTGAATGACTTTTCTACAACATTCTTTCATTCCAAGCTAATCATTTATTTAAAAATGTTTCTCAATACATACTCAATAAACAAAAAGGAGCTGAACTGATGCAGAACTATTCTGTCCATACGTAATATTCATCCAAAGATTTATGAACCAGTAATGGGAGGGAAATCCTACCATTTTGTTAAGGAAGGACTTTGCAACAAAAGTTGACTTTTAAATGTTAATTATCAAAGAATGTATTTGCATGGTTTTGATCCATTTTGTGACAATAATGATTGTAATGATAACTTAATTGGGAAGAAAATATTAGCACTTGGTTCCTTATGATAATGGAAATCAAACAAAAATTAATTTTACTTTATATACATGCATTTGTTTGCAGAAATGGTAAGGTGGTTATTAAAATTTTCAAAGCATAAGTATGTATTATATTAGCATAAATTTTTATAGGGGAATTATAATGAAAATACAAGTTTGGAAGAAAGGAAAACAACTGCTTAAAAAAGCCTTATTTTTTTTAAATGGATAATAATGGATTATAAATTGCTACAAAATTTAGATTTTTATTTCACTGAACATGTTTAAAGGAGTAATGTAATGTTTTGTCTTAACTGTCAATATTTATAATAAAGCACAAAATACATCCTTTGAAATCATTTAAACTTAGAATTAAAATTTTTGATAGCAACTTACAAAGGTTCATAAGTGTGTATAGATTTTCAAAATTATTTTAGCGAGGACACAAACAAAAAAAGATAATTGTACTGGATTTCTACCTCTAATTCTGCTTTTGGTCATGCCCTGAAGGGACAGATTGTCACAGTTTTGTAGTTATCCATAAAGGTCAGAGTCACTCTCAGAGTATGTGAGAGTGTGTGTGAGACATGAAAATGCACATGTTGGGGAAGACAATTCTTGTTACCATGAGGAGGGGAAACAGAGAAGCAAGAAATTGGATGCTGTTGCAATTTGCCAGAAGTAGAAAAAACACTTATGATATTTTGAGATATAAATGGACAAAGACATAAAGTGATTTCTGAAAAATAAAAATAAGTGCTTTGTTTTAGGGTATAGCATTATCTGCAAATTTTCTTTCCTCTTCTTTTTTAAGTCACTTTAAGTCTATATTATGTGATTTGTTTCCTTAAAAATGAAAGTTAGATACATATATAGAGAAATGTCCCTTTAAACATAAAAATGATAACTAATACATTAGTTGTTGACCTCGTTTAACATGAATGGAACCCATAATGAAAAGGGAATTAGTATTCCTAGTGGGCTAGAAGTCCAGCTTCTCAGACACAGGACTTAAGCATGTCGACAGGTCACAACAGTCTACAGTAGCAACGGAAATTGTTTGTTAATTAAAAAAAAAACCTTCTAAAAAGACTTGAAAGGAGAAAAGGATGACAAAGACCAAACATTATATACTGTTTATTCTAGGGAAGTAGGAACAAAGGAGAAGCCAGTGAGACTCAGAACGAACTCTGTGCTCTTCTCTCAAATCCTCTCCATGGTAGCAGCAGCAACAGCGTGTGACACACGGGCAGTGTGCGAAGATACTACTCACGCAATATCTGTCAATATCTGTGTGTTTTCGTCTGTGTCCCCTATAAACTTTAAACTCCATAAGGACAGGGATTCCTCCTGTTATGTTTGTCAAACACTGCTGTATGTCTGGTGCCTCTAAACGGTATCTAACCACGTAAGGAGTAAATACATATTTGTTGAATCATTGTATGAATTATTTGAATGAATGAATGAATGACTCAATAATTACAGTGCTTAGTTCCAGAATAATGGATGTCAAGAATGGTGTGGTCATTCATGTCAAATGTTGAGACTGACTTGGGGAATTTGAAAGGAGGTGATTGGATCCAGGATTTAGATCACGTTGGAGAATTTTAAGTTAATCTTTGAGGACTATTCCTTCAAAAATTAGTTCTTCAGTTATGCAGAGAAATAGCATTGTGACTAAGGAGGGAACTAAGATTCAAGGAAGGTGTTTTGTTCATTTATTTATTATTCCAGAAAATGGCATGAGAACAAAAATGTCTCCTGCCAACAATGCATAGTAAATAAGTCCAACTGCTGACATGAACAAAAACTGTAATGATTGTTTACATAGTAGTTGGCAGTTCTTGAAATACTTCGATATGTATGATCTCACTTAAAACTGGAAACTACCCCCTCTTGAGATGCCCCTTGTGATACTTTTCGTCTCTGGAAACTGAAGTGAGAAAGGCCAAATACCTTGTCCAAAGTCATGCAACCAGTAATTGACAGAGACTAGAATAGAACTATGTGTTTTGACCCACTTCAATGTCAGTACCATTAGCATATACTCAGAAAAACATGTTTTCGCTTTTGAGGAGTATGAGCATGACGTAGGCTAGTTTAATAGGGATTCTGGCTTAACATGCCAGCTTTGCCTATGTAAAAATGTTAAAACACTGAAATTTGTTGCTATCTGTCATGTTCATTTACTGTAGCTATTAACTAGAGCCAATAAACAAGTGGGTGGTTAATATCGTTTTTGCCCTTAGGAAAGGAGTAGTTTCAATATCATTTGCATTTCTAAATCAAAGTACTCAGCACTATAAGACTGTTTTTTAAAGCAGGGAGTATTGAAGATTATTGAAAAAAATAACTGATCTAATTCAGACACTTATCAGAAATAAATCATGCCCTCGGAAAATGATTTATTTTGAGAAAATATGCAGTTTTCTTTGAGAAAATGACATCAGAAGAGGCAGATGGAGATAAGCTGGATAGAACGAGATGGGAATAAAATAATAAATCTGTTTAATCTTCTAGGGCTCACTTTTGTAGCTGCATATTTTAGCCAACACCCAAGAATACATGCAGTCTTACTGCAAAAAATACAGACTCAAGGGAAAATTCAGTCCTGGGAACTAAAGTGATTTGTTTATGTCATCTGACTGATTAGTTAGGTGCACAACAAAGGAACCCATGTCTTCTGATATATTCCCCCCCATACAATATCACTACATGCAAGTTCCCAGCCTTGTAAAGAGTCAACATATAGTGACTCTGTGCTGTACCTTTTAAAGTGAAGAGAGAATTAAAGACTTGAACAAGTAATTAGCCTAGACAATGAGTCAAGAAGACAAGAGAAGTCTAGTTTTCAAAGAGGCTGCTACTTTATGCAGATCATAGCAAAACTCCTTGCAAGGATAATCAACAGAGGCCTGCACACTGTGATGCTGACGCTGACATATTAAAATGCAAGCCAACATGGTATTTGTAGACATAGTTCTACGAATCAGTTTTCTAAAAATGAGATGAAGATTATATCATGTATATAGAAGGTGTCGCAAAAGTCGACATACACAGAGAAAATGGGAAATGGTAGCTAAATGTATCTTTATTTATAAAATATTCACTACAAAATTTTTCAAAATTTTCCTTTATATGGAGACTTTTGGGACACCCTGTATATTAATCTTAATAAAAATCAATTTCATGTTCTTAAAATTTCAAAGTCATTTCTCATACCTCCTTAAATTCTGATTTATTAATAATTTTACTTTCTAATTGGGCTCAAGGAGCTATTAGTCTAATGTCTATTCAGATTTAAAGAGCTATAGGTCACCATGCATTGTATCAAACCTTAAGCCTGATGTTGATCGTTCTGGCATTTTATATTGTGGCATTGGTAAGAAGTTGACCTACAGATAAAGAATTTTCATTTAAAACTTGATTTCAGGTCTTCTTTATTGATAAATCCAGTTAGAGGAAATGCAGTAAATAGTTTTGAAAATAAATACATTTTTTAAAAAAAACCAGTCATTGGGTTATCATAAGGCATGTGTTCTTTGATATAAAAAATAAAAATTAAGCTTGAGTAAAAATATCTACATGTTCCAATATGTTTCAAGTGCTGTTTGCCGATTTGTCAAACCAGCCCTTGCATTTTCAGACATGGAAATGGGGACGGAGGGTTGGAGTGGAGTAGTGCCTGGCTGGGCCACATCACAGCAAGCAGACCTTGTTAAGTGTCATCAGTCAGTCAGTCATTGATATTACCCACCTAACATACCATGTGATTATCCCTTCGATTACCTGAAACGGATTGAGATGCAAATAAGAGAAAAATGTACAATTATTTTTATTTTCCCTTCTCTATACTAATAAATGTCAAATTAATTTGTGCTATAAATAAAAATGTCCTTTCCAAAGCACCATTCACTATAGACCAGGGCCGAATCTATCAGCAAAAAGGCATGGTGGAAAATTGAAATTTTCTCTGTGGAAGTGCTGGAATGACAAAATGCAATTTTTGTCAATGAGATGCCAAGTTACGTGGAAGACAGTGATCGTAAGCACTAATTACTTTATTCTACTTAGCAACAGTAGCCTGCACCCCTGATTATGCACTATTGGCAGTAAAATATATTCTTGGAATGGCACACCTACCAAGGGAAATCTATTGGTTCTCAGAGCAGGGCAGAGCTCAGATATGCAGATTTAACATTCTTTCCAGCTTCAGAAGTAAGACTGCCAGAGAAGGGCACACAGTGATTCTCTTGAAGCCTCTGGGCTTGGAGTCACACTGAGGGATAATTAAGATTACCAAAATGTCCATGATCTTTAGAAGGGATTTAACTTTTACTCTACACTCAACAGTGGAGTGGACTATGCATCTTGCCTCCATTCTCTTTGGAAAGTCATATAATCTTTCCTTGAGTGTTAAGAAAGTTTGAATTAAATAGTAGGCTGTATGATGGCAGATTAAAAACCTAACAAGCATAAGGTAATAAAATTCCTATTTATTGGCTTAACCAAAAAAAGCAGTCTTATTTTCACTTGTGTGTCTTTTCGGGAGATAAACTAAAATGATATTTTACAGCTTTTGCTTATCCCAGTCAAAGAGACACAACCCATCTCTCTCAACCCTCCCTATAATCACTTACTAAGCACAATGCTCCTCTCTGTGATCTTGACGCTTTTCCCTCCATTCTGACCGAGCACTATTGATGCACTTGTCATGTTCCAACAGCGTGTGCGTCATTCACACGGCAGATTTACAATGCTCGAACTTTCTAAAGTTCTTAAACTTATAATTAGACTATGTGCTCAATTCTTACACAAACAGTTCAGCATCTAAGTTTCTGCTTAAATACAGCTTTGACACACTGCCTCCTTGGCAGGTTCCAATTATACTTTATTGACTAGAGTTGCCAACATTGGAGAAAGCACACGCCGCCTTCCTCCCTGTGACTTGCTATTGACCATGGCTGCTAATGCTGGAAACGGAGCATGAGGCTTCGTTAGCTGCGGCTTCAGACTATTTTCGTGCACAGCTAGATGTGAATTATTCACTTCTCTTTGGTCAATTTTGGCCTCTTTCAAGATGCCTGTGTTACTGTTGATTTCTTTTAACTGTCTCAATCTGAAACAATAGCAGGATCCTGCCAAATGTCTGCTGAAAATGATTTTTCATTAGAGGTTTGAAAAGCCATTTAAGAGAAATTAAAGCACTTTATAATTGGTTATTCCCTTTTTCAAGCTTCAGTAGGATATTTTCAGCCACAATTGAGATAACTTAGGGTAAACGTCTACAAAGTGTCTTTGAAATCTCTGTGCGCCATTCAAGGCTGCCACTAATTACAGATGAAACTCTTTTTCTAAAATTTTATGATTTGCTATGTCTTTACATATTTCAAGAGTGTGCCAATTTTTTTCACCTTCTGAATATACATGGAAACATGGAACCATCAACAGAATCCAGAGTTCTTGACATTTAATTTTAATTAAACATTTAATGTTAGAATTCTCCTTGTTTTTATATACTACTCTGTCTCTCTAATATATTGATACTTCATTTGTAATGAGAAAATGCTCTGGCAAAGAAAAAGATTAATTTCTAGAATAAATTAAGGTAAATCTAGGTCAATATTGAGATAATCTAACTGACAACTTATGCCAATACATTTATCTGTTACGTTCTTTTTTCTCAGCTGCATGATCAGTAGGCATAGAAAGATAACTGAATATCCTTTTGCTGGCATGTTTTGATCCCCTTCACCGTGTTAACACAATTCTGGAGAACTGAATGACCAACTTTCGTGGGAAGTACTGACCAAGACAACTTTAATGGTCCCCTCAGCTTGACTAAATTTTATTAATAGATAGGTTTCTTTCTGACTATATGCCCTGACCTTTCTTAGAACATTTACTATAGAAAAGTTGTAAATACTTTCTCTGCCTCTTTGAGAGGTAAATCCTTTCCCAGCCTCATGCCAGTTTGACAGTCCAGGAGTATCTTTCTCATGGCTCTGGGAGCCACTCCTTTGGAAAGTAATCATCAAGACAGATAGGATCCCCGTCTCCCAGTCTCTATGAGAGGGCAGGAACCTAAGTTCAGTGTGTACCAATTAGCAAACACAGACCCTTTAATTACAGTAACTAACCTCCTCTCTAATCTTCTCCAGCACTTTTCTAATAGCTCACTCCGGTGCTAAAAACTCCCCATCATTTTGTTTCACTGGAGTTGAGTTCAATTTCTCTTCCTGCTGCAATGGCTTGGCTCTCCCATTGTAATGGTCTGGAATAAAATCTTCCAGGACTATTTAACTCCATCTGGTGCAGCTTCTCTTTGACAGTTCATTTACTTTGTCTTACTAAAATATAGATTTGAATAAAATCTTTAAAAATGTAATTATTTTGTTTCAATTCTACATAGTGACATGTAAGATACAGAATTAATGATGATAATAAAAATCAGTGTGTGGTGTGCCATAGGCTAAATACTTTCCACTCATTCCTTATTTAATCCTCATAATAATCTCTGAGGAAAGAACTTTTTAAGTAAGGAAACTGAGGCTTAGAGAGTCTAAGTAACTTGCCCAAGGTAGTCAATAAATGTTTGCTGGATTGAATTATAATGACTTACATTGCCCTCTGGGTGCTAAATTAATTACTCTGCTTATTTCTTCTTTCTAAGCTGGGTAATATGCCTGTTTTAAGGCGGTCAGAAACTCTGCCCCATGTTCTATTTCAGGAATGGCAGCATTTACCTGAGGGAGAAGAGCCCCTAGAAGGCATCCTAAGAGAAGAACCGTGCTGTTTCCCCGCTCAGATCAGCAAGCCAGCTCTTTGGCAGTTTGATATCCACTGTGAGCAGCTGCGGAGTCCCACCCAGAAAACAATCTTTGTGATTGAGCCAAGTGATCCTTTGTGAAACCATTTGGCAAATTGCTTTGAAATTCATTTTGCTGCAAAGTGCCATGTGAATGCAAAGTGATTATCTTTATTATAATAACTGAATTCGTGTACCTTTTTGAGTTTCTACCAAGCCTATTTTGTAGACATTTTATGGCAATACTCCATCATCAGCACCTATTCTTAGTCTTGCTGTCATTTCTAAGCCCCCAGTTCCAACTCTGAATAAAATTTATGTTTGAGGAGAAACACTTCATTGCTATATAGAGAAGGTATAGAAGATGTTAAATAAAAATAAGTATTCATTCAATCCCTGCTATGAGTGCTTAACATTGTGGTGGCTGTATACAGAAAGACGGCAGTGGTGCTGGCCTCAGGGGGCTTTAGTTTAGGCTAAAATATACACACAAGTCCTTTCAGGGTAATACAGGAGAATAAATCTAACAACATTCAGAGTGTAAATGGGTTTCATAAGTGGTTTATTTTTAGTAATTTATTTAGCAAACAGGATTGAACACAAAGTATTTGTTAGGTGCTGGAAATATAGTAGGGAGCTAAATGAACAGGATCCCTCACTTCTTGGAACTTGCTGTCTACACATCGAGTTTGTTGAAGCTTCATGGAAGTTAGTAAGAGCCTCACTCCTATTTTGGGGATGTATTCCCAAAGGGAGAAAAAGCATGAAAAAATATAAAATATCCACACATATATAATCACTATAGAACAAGTTCTCTAATTGTCACCAGTATTTGTAGACTCCCCAATTTTTTGTGCACTAAGTATAAGTTAGAATTTTGAACAAACTGCCAAATGAGAAAAAGTCAAGTTGATGGGCATTTTGTGAGAAAATTGAGCTTTACTGCCTTGCCACTTAATATATGTCAATAATCTATAAATGTTTTGCTTTTGTTATCCTCACTCTGGGACCAGGGCTGATGCAACAGCGTCTTTCCGGAACAATTCGGCTATGACCGCAAAGGGAAGTAGAGAGAGAGGAACTGGGCTCGCTTCTGTTTAATGAGTGGTATGGTGGAGTTTCCTTGTATCAGCTTGCAAGGACCAATGCTAAATATTTGGGAATTTGGTGAATGAGTGGTTAGTGATGGCCATGAATAAAAATTAAATTATATACCTACAATCAAGTAAATTACATTAAAAATGAATACTCAAAACTGTCACCTCTTCATTTGATTACTGATTTTATTGTTATCTCTGGTCTTGAGGTTGTTTACATCTGTTGCATCTGTATGATGGAAATAATGCAATAGCATGCTACTTTCTAATTTCATGTTCAGTGACATTGCATCATTTCGAGATGATTTATACCACAAAAATCAGGAAACTCTATAATGAGGGCTTTTGGTTTTTGTTTAACATTTGTGGTCCAGTTCCTCGCTTACAGCCATTGATTAGAAGGGGTCATGTGGTCACACCTGAAATCAACATGGCCAGGAGGTATATTAAAGTCTAACACAGAGCTTGAGATGGAAAGGGGTAGATAAAGAAGGGAAGGACTCATCACTGTGGCTCTCTCTCGACTCTCGTTCTCTGGGGTTTCCCCTATGTCTCACTTCCCTCGTGGATAAAGCAATAGGACCTCTGCTGTCTCCTTTCAGAATCTCTTGCTCATCAGCCACATTTATGGAACACTTACCTTACAGAATGCAAACATGAAAATATTTAGAGCAACTTATTTTAATTATTAAATCTTCCTTCACTATTCTATCTACTAATCATTCCTTTCCTGAATAAATAGATCAAAGATATTGTCCCATCTCCGTTTCCCAAAATGTATGAACTATCTTAGATTCCTAGGTTTTACACACACACACACACACACACACTCATTATCATATGTCTTCTTAGGTTAATGTGTTGATGGCTAAGAAAAGAGGTAAAGACCCTCCTTGTGGTTTGAAGAGGAGGTCTTCTATCACAGCCTTAGGGTTCGGGAGGCCAAGTGTAAAACAGCCCCAAATTTTTCCCCACAAATTCACTATTTTATGTTGGGGCTAATTGCATAAAGCAGCTGCATAGCCAATGGGGTAAGATGCTTGGGAACAGCCCATTTTATTCTATTAATCTAACCAAAGAAAGAACTCAATTGCTTTTAACAGATATAATAAAATGGGTGGCGGGTGGCAACTATACTCTTGCCTTTTCTTGTACATGAAAGGCATAGAACTGGTTCGAAATGATGTCTCTGATGGCATTTTAGAGCCAACAAGAAACATTCATTCAATCATTCACTCGTTCATTCATTCATCCATCAAAACCTTGTGCTAAAAGATATTACTTAAAAACAAAATTGTTAAAAGAGAGGAAAAAATAGAGGATTTCAGATTTATGTGGGGGTGAATGTCTTGCTCTCCCCTTACAAGGCTATTTGATCTTGATCCCCTGCTAGAAATAAGTGATCACAATTTGAATATCACAGCTCCAAGACAACTGCTTGATCTTACTGATGACGGCACTATAGCTCACCGACAGATAGATGATTTCATCTGAAAGTTAGTGCCCAAGCCCAAGATCAGGAATCAGATTCTTCTAAATTAGAATTTCTACAACCCTAATTCCATACAGATGACTATTTTTGTGGAACAAGACAAGTTTACAAAATCCCACCTGAATAAATATCGTAAAAAGACACATGAAATCCCAAGAGTAAAGGCGTACTTTTAAACCCACTCCTGGTCTGTGAATGCTCTTTTATTATTTTAAATTGTTTCCTTAGACCGGTTGCCATGAACTCTACAGAATTCCGAAACATTATTTTGTTTATAACATTGGTTTCCTACTGTGAGCTGGAGCGGTCTTAGCTAATAAGGAGAGGCAGTTTGCTTTTTTCAACTATTAAATGTTTTGAAAAAATAAAGGTGAGTGGAGACAAGAAAGCACTAACCGCTGAGAAAAATATTATCTTGGGTCCATGTACCTAAGGATACCAAACCTCAGTGTTGGAATGTCACTGTACTCACTTGAAAAGGAAGGTCATTGCATCATTTGAGTAGTTTCACTGAACCTAAGTCTGATAATTTCAAGAACAGTGTGGGACAAAAAGGAATTATCTTTTCTGTAGAATAAATACCGATACCATACAATGAAGTAGCCCAAATGATCAGAAGCTTTTCCTAATGGAAATTCAACCTTAATCTGTTTTCTGTGGTATGCACTTTGCACCCTGAGCTTTTAATTATACAATCAGCATTACAGTATTCCAAGAATTTTAAAGGGAAATTATAGTTTTAATATTAATGGTAAACTCATTCAGTTGTGTACTACATCTTCAAAGAGGTTGGAGAAAGATGTCAGATTTCAAATAAGGGCAATTCTAGTAAATAATTGCAGAGAAATAACGAATGACAGTTTCAATGTATTGGATAAAATTATTAGCTTGGAACTCATAAAAGTAAAATTATCCCTTAACTATCTTCTGGAAAAAAATCTAATTTTTCTTAGGATATCTCAACATGATGAACACATTCATAACTATTTGCTTTTTCACTCATTTTTTCTGGGAATGATTACAATATAGACATACACTAGTTTTTCAAAGGGGCAATTTTCACCTGAAAAGATTTGTTCTGTTAGGGGAGGATTATGAATTCCAAGGAAAATACTCACCTCATATCCCCAGTGGCTACCGTCAAAGTAATTTTTGTAAGGTTCATGGACAATATTCAGGAGACATTTTCATAGCATATTTATAAAGTTGGCAAAAATATTTTTAATAAAAAATGTAATTATTCTTATATCATCACTATGCAATTATAATTGAAGATTATAACTGATCATGAGATTCAATTTGATAAATTTCAAAAGCCATCACTGGACTCTAAGTTCCAAGATCATGGTTGTCTTGCTCCCTGGTGCCTAGAGCAATTTAACAAATTGATATTAACAAATACCAGGATAACCATTCTTAATGTATGAAAAGGATCAGATGATCTGAGGCAACAGAACTTGATGGAAAATTCGAGGGATTAAGAATAGCTAGAGTACAGGGTGTTGTGTGAAAGGGGCCAGGTGAGAGACCAAACGTGAAAGGACTGCAGGGGCCATATGAGGAATGGCTTTGTATACCATGGCAATACTTTAAAAAATTATACATAAAAATTATATCAACCTCATGTTCCAACAAACTGGAATGAGACCAAAACAGGTGTACAGTAGATGTTTCCACTAAAAGTTCCACAGATTATTTAGCTTCTGTAAAATGAGACCTACACTGCAGAAGCACTAAAATCTAAGTTTTGCCTGAGTACAGACTATGTCTGTCTTATGTCTTGTTGAATTCTCAGCATATAGCGTAGAAACTGATCCACAGTATATGTTTGATAAAAGCCTGTTAAATGAATGAATAAAGGAACAAGTGTGCTTATTTAAAAATGGTACTGGCTATTGCACCAGAACTGTAAACCTGAAGCGCAGATTGGGAAAACAAACACACCTATGCAAGTGAGAAAAACTCTCTTCTTTGAACTCGAAGGCCCATAACAGACACCATCAGAGTCAGCATTCCAGATCTCACATCTTTGGTGACAGCTATAACACCTTTACCTGTGCTTCCCTAGCTGGGGGAGCTGTTAATGAGAGACACATACTGACTTTCATCTCTTCACCTTTAAAGAATCAGAGTCTCTTTTTTAGAATTAGCAGTGATTCTTAACCTTGTTTTGGGAAAAAAAATGGAAACGAATTATCAGGGCTAAACCAAAAATATGCTCTATAGGGGCAAATAATCAATATTATTAGTCCTTTAACAATTATGGCATTGTGGATTACGAAATACTAAAATAACTAGTTCAGATTAAAACTATGAGGCAATGTTATAGTTTTTGTCAAAATCAAGTATTCCTATACATGCAATTCTATTCCCAGAGCAAGAGGTTATCTCAGAGGAATAAATCTTACCAAGAATAAAGAGTTACCTGAAGGATAGATTAGGTTCGTGCCCTCACTTAAATGGAAAAGTTTAATTTTTAAACAGGAAAGCAGAAGTGTAATTTTGGAATTGTTCTGTGAAAAAATATAATTTATCTATATTAACTTGAAAAATCATCTCTCCTGTGAATATTCTTAAAATAAGAGCCTTTATTTTTTCAACACTTTGCAAATGTTAAGTATTTTTTTTCATTATACTAGGCTGCGGTGGCCTTTAATTTAAATAAATAAATAACATATCATTTTTCTATCTTGGAAATAACATATGGCTGTTTGTTTACTTTAGATTTACTCAATATTTAGAATAAAATAAATATTCCCTTGTAAAATGTGCTTTTTTTGTACTGTTTTTGGTACAGTGTGTTCCTTAAAAATGTTGGCATTGTAGTCAAAAAAAAAAAAAGAAAAAAAATTTGTCTCATAAAACTATAGTAATTACCTAATAGCTAAATTGGACTAAAAAAATAGTAGAAATTATTTCAGAAATATGTGTGCCACTGAATTTTCATAGCACTAATTCACAGATAGCACCGGGGTAGTGATTCAGGAGCAAATTAAATTTTAACCAGAAATTTCGGTAGACGGACGAGACATGTTTATTTTTATAGTTGATTGAGAGAAGAAGAAAACAAATTATTGTGAAAAAAGTATGAATTCCCATGTATTGGAATTTCTTATTACTTTAAAAAACGGATATGCAAGAATCAGATCCAAATACATCCATTTACGTAAGCGAAAGTAGCTTATACAGATGTGTATTATTCGTCTTCTATACCATAGTGCAGGTGAGAAGTTTAATTTTTAGTTCTCAGACTCAGCACTTGAAAGCTATATGGGTAAGGAAGGAACCAAACGAATACTATTTCCTAGCTCCTAGGTTTTACTGAAATTACTCCCAAACCGGGAACTAGGATTAACTTTACTAAGAAGTTCCCACCAAAAAAAAGCAGAAGAAAAGAAAAAGAAAAAGAAAGCAGATGTGATCATCTTCATGAGAATTTTGTGGAATTCTCTACCAGGCCTGTTTATCTTAACAAAGGGGATCTGAAAAACTGATGGGTTTAGAAACAAACTATTTGTATTCCTTGCCCAAGAAAAGAAGCTTAGCGTATGTGGTTTCCCTATGTGTTTATTATGATTCTACCATTTCTCTAAACTTCCTATACACTGTCCATTTAAGTTTATAAGTGATGATGGAGCTGCCAACATCAGAGCAAAGAACAGTCTATTCTGGGAATCATTTATTAGGATAACTAAAAGTCTAATGAAATAATGACTTCATTTCACCAAGATCCCATGATAAGAATCAATATCCAGGCCACTGATCTTGCATTAATTTGCCCCTGTCATCACTAAATCTTTGTCACAGTTGCACCTTCCTGATACCTTGAATTAACCTTGAGTGCCACCATAGGTCTAAGATAAAAGTAAGGAAAATATTGCTAGGACATGAAATAAACAAACTTCTCTCTATAATTGCTGTGATGGGTACAGCACCAAAAGTAGCACATTATGTAAAATTCTACAAAAACCACTACCTCTATAGAAAAAGTACATGATTAAATTGATTTAATCAGAGAAGCTATATGTTATGTGAAGGAATCAACTATATCTTTCTATTTCATTGAAAAGGCATGTTCTTTCACACCTTATTTGTTTACATAGATTTTAATTTTAATAAATACACACAACATCAAAACAAAGTTTACAAAATAAGTGTTTTTACGTACTATAGGACCTCTAAAAACAAAAAAGTTTATAAAATATATAAACACACACATATATCTATAAACTCTACATACATTTACATAGAAATCTATGTATATGATGAAAATATATATACATACATATAAACTATATAAATTACACAAACTAAATATGTATATATAAGTGGCATATATGTGTAAATATACTATAAAGATGTTTCTATATAAACTATATAAATATGATTTGTATCTGTATGTTTATGTGTATACCATATGTATGTATATATAATATAGTTTTATGGAAATATACAAAGCTAACTCCAGGACATATGTACAGAGAGAATATTTTTAAATCTTTAGACCTATGAAATTAAAAAAAAAAGTCATTTCTAAAGTTTAATACAAATAGAGTAATGTTATATCATTACACACACAAAGGCATCCATTATCCCATAAGTAATGTGTAATGGTGATTTATCCAAGCGATTTTACCGACAGAACTTGAGAACACATCTCAGTAATAGCCCTTCTTTCTTAACCACTTCCTGTGTGTTGAAAGGTGCTCTGATAGCTACAGTTGTGTACCCTGACAATTACCTCATATCCTTGGAAGCATTCCCTAAAACCTGACTGCCACTATCAAATTACATAAAACATTTCATGGATCTTCCTATAAATTAAGTGTGAGTAGAGATTAAGAAGACATGCTTGGGATTCAAAAGAAAGGAAAGGTTGATGACACATATTGGAAGAAGCTTTAAAGAGTTATGAAATAATTTATCTCCCGAAGATCTACTCTCAAGTGGAGGATGTAACAATGTGGTAGAGAAAAAAATGGTTATGGTATTTTATTAACAATTAAGGACATTAGAGATAAAGTACGGTGATCTGACATGTAATAAAATTTGTATTGCCAGAATTACTTTTTCTAGAAGAGAGCAGAACATATATACATATATATACACACACACATATATGCATTCTTCCTAAGTAACATTTCTTAAATCAACTGAGAGAATAAGATAAAAACATTTTCTAATAATTTCATTATATAGTTTCCCTTTTGTTCATGACATGTGATATTTAATCTGGAACTTTTAACTGTTCTGTATTGAGTTCTTAAGGTTGCTGAGCTGGTCAGATGAGAATGTTCATATAAATATGTTCATCTCTCTATCTTATTGTGTCCATTCTGATTTTACTAATAAAGAAAAAAATCAATGAAGTAGGAGGGTTTTAAAATATCAGTAAAGTATTACAAATGATCATACATTTATGGTTTCTTTACCAACAAGATGTTAATATAGGGCACATCTCCACTTAAGAAAGATATGTAAATACTGCCTCCTGTGACATTACACAAAATTTCAAATCCTATGTTTTTCTCCCAACTCTACATTTTATCCTTATGAAATATTATCCTAGATGTGCCCTTAAAGGCCTGGCCTAATTCACACACATGTAGGCCCTGAAAGTCACAATGTTTCATCAAGAAATAGTACTTTCCCTTCTTTGCTCCTGTGTAAATACCAAATTTCACTGAATATGAAGTGCAGAGAAGAAACTAAATTCTAAAAAGAGGTAGACACTACCATTCCTTTGTTATCATTAGACAGAAATATTTTTTGATCCTAAATAACATAGTCCAAGTTTGTTCTTATTTAATAAAATTCTTTCCACTGGAAAGAATTCAGTGGGCATAAAATATTAGGATGATAAAATATTATCATATTTTGTCAAGGACAGTGTCACTGCATTTTCTCTAATGTGTTTTAAACCAAACATTTACACTTCACTGAGCTAAAAGTTCATTTTGTGTGTGTGTTTTTCAAAGTTGTGCTTTACACTTAGTTATACTTTTCCTTTTCCACGTCATTTGTTTACATATAGTATACACAGAAAAGAAGATATATAAATTTCAGTTCTGTGGAAAACTGACTCTTTGTATTTGAATTCTTCAAATTCCATTTCACTTAGGAATGTCACTAAATGTATAAGAAAGCTTGCCTAAATCAGAATCTTGGATTCTAATTTAACCAAGCCTCCACATACAATAGGGCCCTAAAGAAAAATCAGTCATTCACTCCAATGATCACCACTAGGCTATTCTGTCTGAAGTCATTTAAAATCTAGTCTAGTGTTATTACTGATTTTCAAAGTCTGATCATAGAAGAATGGCAATTGCACAGCATACATGCCTCCCCTCCCAAGACCATAGGTGACTTGGGTGATGATTCTTTGGCACTAAGTCCATATAATCTTAGAATCCTCCTTAATACTGTGTTCTAGAAAGCCATTGCCAATGAAGGGGGCCAGTAGTAGAAATGAACCTCTTCCGCCATCTTCACTTTGGAGGTTAGTTCTTCCTGATGTTCTGTGCCTGAGATTCCACTAGCTATCATGCAAGTGTGTAGTGGTGGCTTTCAGAATAGTTGTTTCTTTCATTTTGTAACAGTTACTGAACACTAACCATGTATCAGAATCAGTATAGGTCCTGGCAATGCATTTATTAATAATATATAACCCTAGACTCAAGAAATTTATAATCTTATTGGCGAGACCCATGAATAAACAACATATTTACAACCCACGAGGTGTGAGTAGGGACTACATAGGAAGGCAATGTCAGGGAGTTAGGGGTGGAGAATGCAGCAAATGAATTTCCCACCTCTCTCATTCAGGTCACAGAAATATGGCACATTCAAAGCCTTACAAATATCTAATGTTGGGTTGCAATATTGTTGTATGAATAGTACCTCAATTTCCTATTCTATGAAATGGGGAAAATAATGGTATGTACTTCACAGAGTTGCTATGAGGATTGATTAAAACAATACATCCATCAATAATTTATCTATTATCTATCTTTCTATTTACCTATCTCTTACTATCTTTAACATATTTTAGCATTAATGTTCATTACATGCTTCCCATGTGTCAAATATGGTCCTAACACATCATATAAATGTCATTACTATAGAATGTTTGAATGTTTATGTCCCCCCAAAATTCATCTCAATGTGATGGTATTAAATTCATATCTTGAAATCTAATCTTAATGTGATGGTATTAGATGGGAGATTTGGGAGGTGATTAGGTCATGAGAGTGGGAACTTCGTGAGCAGGATTAGTGTCCTTGTAAAAGGGACTCCAGAGAGAGAGCTTGCTCCCCTTTCCAGCAAGTGAGGACACAGCGAAAAACGCTGTTAACAAGCAGGTCTTTGCCAGATACTAAATTTTCCAGCGCCTTGATCTTGGACTCTCCAGCCTCCAGACTGTTTATGGTATTTGGTTATAGTGGCCCAAACAGACTAAGAGTCATTTATAAGCATACGTTAAATATATTAATTGATTAATATTTCTCCATATAGTAGAAGATCCATCCCAAAGGGATACTGGATAAATGTCACTTGTCATTGCTAAGGCTAGAACATGGCATAGAAAGGGGCTGGGAATGACAACAGATAAGGGGGAGGGAGGCAAACTTCAGGTCACGAAGAGGATGGGGAAGTCTTCACAGAGCCTGACGACAGGCCAACAGTTTCCAATCGTCTGTCTTTGGACCACATCAGAATCACCTAGAAAACTTTTTTTAAAATGACAATTCCCAAGCCCCACACATAGATGTTTCTGGTTCAGTATTTCTGATGGGAGCTCAGGAAACCCGTTCTACTAAGTGAAGTATCACAAGAATGGAAAAACAAGCACCACATGCACTCACCATCGAATTGGTATCAACTGGTCAACACTTAAGTGCACATATAGTAGTAACGATCATCGGGTGCCGGGCAGGTGGGAGGGGTGGAGGGGATGGGTATACTCACATCTAATGGGTGCAGTGTGCACCGTCTGGGGGATGGACACACTTGAAGCTCTGACTCGGTTGGGGCAAGACAATATATGCAACCTAAACATTTGTACCCCCGTAATATGCTGAAATTAGACAAAAAATAGCTATTTTTCCAAAAAAAAAAAAAAAAACCAAAAATGACTTGCGGTCATTCTGAGGCCAAGTCAGATTTGGGAATCGGTGAACGAGACAGTGAAGAAGGAGTGGATGAGACCCTCAGAAGAGGGTCAGGGAGGGATCTGAGATTCAGAAGGACCCCCCTGCAGTGTGGGAGGGGCAGAGGAAGGACAGGGAGAGGGTTGACCTTTCATCGATGAAACCTCCACTCTAAGGTCACTTTATTCATTATTAAACATTCTATCCCTTGAGATCTGGTCAGATCCTTGCAGATTTCCTAAAGAACCTGCCTCTTAATGCAAAAAGAAAAAGAAAAGCAGAGAGAATAAATGTACTACATTGACTCCTTTATCTTGACAGAGCTTTCAGACAGATGACTAGGAAAGTAAAGAGGGGTGCATAGTGTAGAAGGGCTGCACAGTGCTTAAGCTCCAAAGCATGATTATGTGGAAGTATCTTTTGAAAGTGACACTTTGACTCCACTGCATTTTGCCCCTACATGTAGGAAAGTGACACTTATTTCATCTGAATGATCAAAACAAGGATTTGAGTATTGGGAAATCTCTGTAGAAAGAATATTTTCATAGTCATAGTCATATTTAAAATCACTTTCACATTTTCTAGAATCTTTTCAGTGAATCTTTACTGGATGTGTTAAATAACATTTACCTGAACAGTTAACATGATAATAATTGCAATCAAAAGTTTTAGTCAAAACTTTAATAACTAGTTCTTATTAGGCACACAAGAAAGAGGCTTATTGTAAAATTTAAAAGTGCTTGGCAAATGATAGATTCTCAATACATGTTTCTTGAATGAAGGAGTGAATGAATGCAGTATGATTGAATAAAATGATAGTTTCCACCTTACCCAACAGTGTTCTGGATCAGCAAATCGTTTATGATAACATAACCTTAGAAACATATTATTAGATACCGAGTTTTTACTATGAATTAAGCATTGCTTTTGATCCTTATCACGTCTGCAGGAGGAAGGGTATTAGTCCCACTTCACGAATGCAGAAACTGGGGATTAAGTTTGATTTAAAATTATTTAAAGTTAAAATGTCATCAGGATTCTAAACATAATGACACACTTTTTTTTCCATGATGAGACTGGTTAAATTACGGAATGGACACATGATAAAACATCATGTCACCATTAAAGTCAAGCTTTACAAGACAATTTAGTACTACATTTTGAGCATTTGTTCATGTTATGTGACAAAAAGTAATTTGCAAAAGAGTAGGTGATTTGGCATACAGCATTTAAGATATTAACTCAAAAAATTCACAGAGTTACAAATGTACGTGAAATACTAAAATAACACATGACAAAATACATAGTTAGTGGTTATGTATGGTTACATAGTTAGTGGTTAGTAAATACACTAACAGTAGTTAGTGGTTTTTTCCCTGGGTGACAATGGTGAATAATAATTATTTTATTCTTTATACTCTTGTATATATTGCTCCACAATCAATGGGTCCAAATATTATAATAAGAGAAAAAAAATTCAGTATGATAGTTGTTTAAACAAATAGATAATGCAAATTTATAACATATACATTCTTCACTTTCCTTCTGTTGGCTATATTCTGAAATATATCTGAATTCCTGTTACTGCAAAGTTACGCAAATCTCTCTTTACTTTTTTCCACTTTTTCTTTGTTTCTTATCATCTGCACACTCTCCCTAAGGGTGGTATTGACCCTATTTCATCTTTGTTCAAAATAAGTTTCCCAATGAAACTATTACATAAGCCTTAATTTTTGTTAACATCCTTAATTGGCCTTGAAAATGTATTTGGTGATGAACTATTTGTAATATGTCTAAGAGATTGTCTTGAATTCAGTAGATGTCATTAAATGATAAGTAAAAGAATAAATAAGTAAACAGAGTTACTGTGCAAGTCAAAGAGGTAGTTACATGCACTTAACTCAGATGAAACTCTAGGGTAAGTAAATAAAAGACCGAAAGAATATTATGGTTTAAACTATGTCTCACAATATTTAAAGGTATTTTCTTGTTTAAAGTGAAACTGGGTTGAATAATGGATCAATTTATGCCTTTAGTCTATGAGGACCTACATCTATCTGGCAATAACAATAATAATAGTAAAAAGATTATTAATAAGACTAAAAAAACTTTCCATCATTTGCATAAAAATGATGGGAAAAATGACAATTGGTGAAAAAAACCCACGACGACTGTGACACAGAGTGTGAGTTGTCCTTCGTTATCTCACCTCGCCCCATTCTTCCTTAGTAATAGAACCTCTAATTTTCAGTTTGGCACAAGGCTGCTCAGAAAGACTGGATTTCCCATAGCCTGGCATGGCTATCTGCATTCTAGATTCAATATAAGCAGAAAGGGAGTGTGCAACTTCCTAGGAAGTGTATTTAAAGGTAAGGGGGACCTCCTTTGAGCCTCTTTCTTTCTTTCTGGAAAGAAGATGCCATAGCCGAGCTTAGCCAAACACCTTGGGCCCGTAGGTAGCCACATGTCCAGGATGGCACAGCAAGACAAACAGACCCTGGGTTTTGTTGATTATAAAGCTACTCTATCAGCCCTGTACTGTTCACTGCTGCACTTGGTATGCATATGGGAAATACATTTCATTTTGTGATTCACTCATTCTTATTTTGGTTTTCCTCTCATTGGAAGACAAGAAATGTTATTCAAACGAAAAAGCCATTTTTAAGACTATATCTAATTATTCAAATGAAGTCAGGACAATTATCTAAGATACTGTTCCCTCCACTAAAAAAAAATTATATGCACAGATAATGATACAAAGAACGAAACTTTTAATTTTTGTTCTAATTTTTAGGGATGATTCGTAAGTATGCCCTTTAATTTGCATATGTAGATGCAACTTAAGAAAATCTTTTTTCTTATATTGTCAGGCTCACCTAGCTTCAGTGAAATTATATTTGAGGGTTCTTTAACAAAAATCAAAGCTACATGTTTAATTTCTCCCCTCAAAGTCTTCACTTAAATAGATTATAATTTTTGACACAAATATCTTTATGTGTCATCTAAGGAAAGTGCTACAATAAATTTGAATTTGACTATTCCTTCATTGCAAAAATAAATTTGTACAAAATTTATTTAATGATCACATTACACAAAGCAAATCGATTTTTGGCTTTTGGGATCCTTTTTTACTTTGCCATCTTTGTTTCATTTCAGTTTTGGACCATTCATTCTGTATTACTATTTTATCATAGGGATAAAAGATGAGTGATGATAAAATTAAAACAGCTTTTTTACTATTTATGTAAAGCCTATTTTATGCGTCAAATAATGCCCTGAATACTGTGAAAACATGTAGAGAAAGAAAAATAGCACCCACCTCCTCAATAATTATGGAGCTTCATAGCCCTGTAATGATGTGCATTTGGGAAAATTGTGGGAGCCACTGAATCAAAACATGACAGCTGAGATCAATCAAAATCCTGGGACCCAGAGGAGGCTGCAGGAGCCTCCAGTGTCTGAAATAATAGACAGTGTCTTCTGATAATTCTTTAGTAAAAAAAAAAATCATTTCAATCGTCCTCAAAATTCCAAGTGATAGACTCAAATTATCGTTTTGCTCTTTTCGATTTTTTCTTTATTTTTTCTCTTATGGAAAAACAGCCGTGTGGTTTCAGAAAAAAATTTCATTTGTTATTTATTCCTCAAACTTGTTCTAGCTGGTATGAGGCAAAGAACCAGCTACTATCTGGATTTCTTATCAGTCCAGAACTCTTTGGAACTATTTCCTTTGTTAGTGATATAAGTACGTTTTCTGACAACAATGATAAAAATGGGAAGAACTTACAGCATCCATGAACACCCAGAGATGTTCAACATTGGATATTTGGAGGTTTGAATAGTTTTTTGTTTTTTTCTCTCTCTCTCCCTGGTCATGTTTAACAACTGTATATCCTTTTATAATGTTAAGGAGTGGTAAATGTCTTTGCTATTAATGAAAGTAGAAATTTAATAAGATTGGTGTTATGTTCTAGGTGTTTGATTTCCCCCAAATATCAGAAAGCCAAATATCAGAAAGCCAAGATTTATTCAGATGTTGATCGGTTCAACCCTTCGCATCAAGTACATTCTACATATGATCAAGCTTGGCGATTGGGAGAAAAATATCTATATTTATTGTAACCAATATTGCCCAAAGTTAACTTTTGGTTTTTGCATTGACGATTAATATTTACTATGATTAATATGGATATTCTCAGAGTGCAAATTTTGCATAAGTTTTTCTTTTGTGTGAAAGTTCTTTCTCTTCTTCTCTTAATTTCCTGAACATCAACTAATATATAATCATTGTCTATTAATGTATCTTTAGTCTCTCAGGAATTCTAGACGAAGTTTGCTGAAGTCACAAAAATTTACTTCCTTTTCAGTGGCACAAACCCCAACCCAACCCAGACTAGGATGTACACTTGCCAAATCTAAATTATAAATAGAGAGCACCTAGAGCTGACATAGACCTCTTTAGGCCTCAGTAGGAATTGGATTTCCCAAATATAAGTATAAACATTCTGAATACAAGTGTAAACAATCTATGAGTACAACCATGAGAACCTGAGCTGCAGTCTGACCATAGAAAAAGTGAGGACTCAACACCATATGGCAGAGGAGGTGATGCTGAAGGAAAAATTAGTATTGCAGATTTTGATCAATAGTACATTTTATGATTCACCAGCTGGGAAAATCTGTTCTGTCTTATTTAAGCATTGTTATTTTGGGTTTCCTGTCACTAGTAGATTACACCCAATTCTTAGTAAATTTGTGGATATGGAAGGAAAGTAGTTATCAGAGAGAAATAAAAGGTTTGAGTAAGTTTGATTTTTGACTGAGAGAAAAGAAATACGTAAGTTCTGTAAGGATAGATATGGGAATTAAATAATTTAGTGTTAGAATCTTTAAAACTGCCCTTTTCAATTAAAGTTTACAAACCACTTCAACTAGAAATCCTCTGTGACCTTTCCTTCAATCCCTCCCAAACAGCAACTGGACAAGTTTTCCTCACTTCTCTGCTTCCAGAGTGTCTCGTCCAAACATCTGGGACTAATCACATCGTATTAGGATTGCTTGTGTCTGTGTCTTCTCTCTCACAATTTGATCGCTTTGAATGTAGGGACTGCATTTTTGAATCACATTGACTAACAATAAATACTTAATCATGCACAGAAGGGTGTATTTCATATTTCCTTTGTGGGAAAGTCTTACTCTGGTTAAATTCTAGAAGATTATGGGCCCTATCAGTGCAGGATGAAAGTTGGAAATGATTAGGGATGATTCTGGTCTTGTTCAAACACCATAGAAAATTTCTAGTTCAGTTGTATTCACCCAAAGTGTCTGTTCCATAGAATTTTATTCTGGGAATTTGGCAAATTAAGAAGAGATTCTATTTCTGATTTTAGGAGAAATAGAAGACATCATTGATTAGATATTTCTTGAATGAATAGTAAGAAGCAGAACCACACGGATGAATAAAATAAAGAGAAATAAAACACTGTTGAAGACAGTGATTGGAATTCTAGTGACTGTGTTGCCATTACTAAATCTCTAATGGAAATAACTACCAGAGGAGATGACTGACAGCTAAATTTATTAACAAACACACGAGACTGTGAGATGATTTGGAGCAAAATGGGAAGAATGCATTATTTTTACATTAGCTTAAGTGCATATTTTATGAGAGCTCCACAGAGATTGAGGAAAGAAAAAGGCTTAGGTTGGTGAATGAGCATTTGAAAGCAAAGTTGAACTGGGATCTAGTAATCAGCAGCCGGATTTTTCTCATGCTTCAGCACCAGAAAATTATGCAAATAGCTATAGCGTTCTCCCTAATAAATTCCATTTTCTATGCCGCTGACATGATTTGAATATAAAATTAATTGAAAATTATATTTTCCCAAGTTTGTTATTTGAAACAAATTTTTATTTATCACCAATTAATAAAGCAGGCTCCCCCACACCTCCCAAAAGGACAAACATTTTGATGATTAACTTTTCTATGAAATAATGGAGTAAATTTTTTCATAGAATTAAAAATATGGAGTATTTTGTATTTGTGTGAGAAAAACAGTCATGTACTTGAGATATGTTAAGATCTTGCAAAGAAATTTTTGCAATGGGCTCATCAGATAAGAAATAGCAATTAACACATGCTCAGAAATAGCTGCATGTTCTATAATACAGCAGAAGTTTTGTTCTGAAATCAGTGATCAAGGTAATAAGGAGTCCAAACTTAGGAGATAAAGAGTTTTTAAGACATTTCAAAAGAATATAAAAATTCTGATATCTGCTCTTTTTCCCTTGTTAGGAACAAAATAATTATTAGTCTGAATTCAAATCAAGCCAGAGGATAAAATATTTGAGGTAATAGAAAATAGCTTTTGAAAGTTTTTAGTTAGCATACACTATCATGGGTCAAATTCTCTAGAACAGAGTCTGAGATGGGGAGTCTTGTACAAGTGATTTATTAAGAGTATGCTTAGGAGAAATCTGCAAGGAAGTGAGGGGAAGCAGAATTAAGGAAGGAAGGAGCCAGCACACAGGGATTCAGCCTTAGCCCCCAAGGAACTCTGGAGCACCACGGGGTAAATTCTGCCTTAAGGGAAAGGGGCCACACATTTGTTCCCCCATATCCAAACACACAAGAGACGAATGAGATCTGAAACCCCTTATCAGTCCATTCTTGGCAGCAGATTGTACCTTGGAGGGAGGGGAAGGAAAACAGGCGTAACTTCTCAAGCCAGATATTAATAGCTCCTGTGGCCAAGGGCAATCTTCCAGAGAAAGGTGTGACTGGCAGTCTGGAAGTCCCTGCCTCTAAAAGGGATCTGGGTGAGGCACCGACACCATCCATTGCATCGTCAATCAAGCCACTGCCCTATTTCCAATATATGGAATTCCTCTTCGCTGGATTCTTTCTGAGCTCCTTTCAGGAACTCATAAACCGTCATATTTTATTACAACTTTGCTACTATCTAGGAACATATCAAAATACTACGTATCCTTTTATGACTCAGCAAAATAAAACTAATTAGTACCTTGTTCAAAATTTAAAACTTTAGTAGAAAGGCTGTTTTCACTGATTCAGTTTTCCATATGCACTGAGCCATATGGATATCTTGTTTACATTGATTTTTTTTTAATTCACCATGGTGACAACCCATTAAAAAGGGGAGGACAGTCTCAGATGGTACAGTCACAAGCTGACTGCATGATGGATTTTATGGAACTGTTGTAATAATATTCTCAGACTTCCATTTGCTGTGGGAGGGAATCATAAGATCTCTCTTGGTCCAAATCCACTTGGCATAGTGGAAAAACAGCTTGCTCAAGAGTCAGGAGAGTAGTTCTCCAAGCTCTGATGTAAGTAACTGAAGTATGTCACAGCCTTCCTAGGGCATGGTTCTTTCATTTGTAAATTGAGGGAGTTCACGTTTATAAGGGTGCTTTTGTTTTTAAGTCCTATCATTCTCAGACGTCTGGTTTATATAATTTAGCCACTGTATGGTGAACAGGCTATAGTTCTGGCCTCTAATTCCTAGTCCTCTACACCTTGGCTTCTTAAACTATCTGTAGCTGTCCTGTGAGAGAACAGCTTTTTTAAAATTTCCAATTTTCCATGGACCAATGTGTGGTCCTAGTGCTACCGACTGTGCTCATGCAAGATGATACTCGCTGCACGGGTTTAATAATACGTGGAGTGATTTCTTCAATGAAATGAGGCCATTGATTCCACATCTGAATGTCACATCAATAGTCAAGTGGCTATGGGGTTTCTCAATGCTTACTTTCAATTTCTGTACTTGTCCTGGGCTAGTAACAAACAGTTCCTTGCCTGTTCTGAATTGCAGACCACTTTTGGGGAGCACCACTCTACAATTATTAATTCACTGCTCCAGGAAGAAGACAGAGCATTATGAAAGATATGAAGAACCTTAATCCTTTATTACACTAGCCCTTAGAACTTGAAGAGTGATCTATTAATCAAAAAGTGTCTTCCTGTTTTCCAATATGGTAGCCATTAACCACATGGGGCTATTTACATTTAGACTTATATTAATAAAAGTAAAACATTCATTCACACCAGCAGGTGCTCAATAGCCACAAGTAGCTAATGGCTACCATAATGGAGAGTGCAAATATAAAACATTTCCATCATCTCAGAAAATTCTTTTGGGTAGTGCTGCCTTAGAACTGTCACTCATTTTTTTCTTGTTCAATTCAAGCATGTTTCAGGCACTTCCTGTAATGTTATTGTGTCTTTATTAGCATCTCAGACTTATCTTCTGGTTCACAAAAGAGGTCTGTCCCTCTTCTCATCAATATGCTGTCAGTATCAACTATAATTATTCATAGGGCAATACACTGACTATAACCATTCAAAATAAAAGAATTATTATTAGTACATGTACTCAAAGTACCTATGAGCTGGTTAGTACATATACTCAAAATACCTATGATCAAAATACCTATGATCTAGAAATTAAATATACAAAGTGATTTTAGCTGTGCCTTAAGTAAATTATGTAGATAAGTTTCACCTTTTTATGATGGGGTATGTATTATTTAAGATTATAAGGGAAAGATAGGTTGAGAGAAGGGAGTGCATTTTCTACACTAGAATCCCCAAAAAACCCTACACTGAAGGGTGAGAGCTAAGATGGTCTCAGAGGAAGAGTGGAAGTTGATTAAGGAGAAGAGAAGAAACAGAATATATATGTATATGTGTGTGTGTGTGTGTATGGTATGTATATATTCATACATTTGTATATATTCATATACATATTCCTATCAGGATTGGTTATATTTGGAGACTGTATTTTAAAATTTTGTATCAAGAACTGCTAAAATGAAAATACATCCACTTCATATGTCCTCTTCCTATTTAAAATGGACATGTGCTGGTGCTCCTCCTGAATATATAAAACCTTAGCAACTTCTTTATTTTTTAGTGGCATAAACACCACAAATTCTTTATCTAACAGTTCTGGAGATCCAAATCCCGACACAGGTCTCGCTGGGCTGAAGTCAAGGTGTCAGCGGAGCTGCAGTCCTTTCTGAAGCCTCCACTGGACAACCTGCCTCACTGTCCTTTCGGCTTGTGGAGGCTGCCTCATTCCCTGCCTCATGGCCACTTTCTCCATCTTCAACACCACGAGCAGCTGGTGGCGTCTTTCTCACACAGCATCATCTGACCTCCTCTTCCACTCCCCTGTTCCCCTTTTAACGACTCTTGTGATTCCACTGGGCCCACACAGATGATCCAGAATAGTCTCCCTGTGTTAAGATTATCTGATTCGCAACCCTAAGGCGATTTATTTGTAGTGGAAAATATTTTAGACAGATGCCAAAGCTTTCCATTCTTTACTTTGCTTCACTTTACTAATTGTCCAGGGAGAAAGGAAATAATATACTGTTCACATTTTGTAATGCTTCTTTCTAACAGCTATGGACTTTCTTTTTATTATCTATCCCATTGCAATCTCAGGGAACTGTGTGACGGTCACAGAAGTTACAGCAGTCCTCAGGAAAGATCAGTGCTGAGGAATTCAGGCTGAAGCAGAAGGCAGGATGTGGATACTTCTTTTTTTTTTTTTTTTTGAGTCAGAGTCTCACTGTGCTGCCCGGGCTAGAGTGCCATGGTGTCAGCCTAGCTCACAGCAATCTCAAACTCCTGGGCTCAAGCAATCTTTCTGCCTCAGCCTCCCAAGTAGCTGGGACTACAGGCATGTGCCACCATATCCAGCTAATTTTTTCTATATATTTTTAGCTGTCCAGCTAATTTCTTTCTATTTTTTTAGTAGAGACGGAGTCTTGCTCTTGCTCCGGCTGGTCTCAAACTCTTGTGCTCAAATAATCCGCCCCCCCTCCCCAGGCTCCCAGAGTGCTAGGATTATAGGCATGAACCACCACACTCGGCCAGGATGTGGATACTTCTAACCATGAACTTCTCTTCCATTCTGTACCACAAATCATTAGCATTAAGAGATAGTGTTCTATATCCTCAAAGTAACATTAAATGTGCTAACATTATGTTCCAGTTCTCTCCAACCAGTCTTCTTATGAATCAAGAAGAAAATCAGCACATATTAATGAAATAAGCATAATACACACACACACACATACACACACACATCATCACGGCAAATCACAAAAAACCAAATTGGCTTGGAATGATAGCACAAACTTCTGTAAGTTTAAATAATAAGCATAAATGAGAATTGAAAATTCATTAACTGATCCTCTGATCCTACAATGAAACCCATTTGTCTCTCTGTCTCTTTCTCTGAAAGGCAAAGGCAGCAACAAACGTGGACTCTTTTGGATTATTTACTATCATATTTTTAATATAATGGGATGAAAATGAGGTCTAGTCCTGAATAGAAGTCATCAAGTATTGCGGGCAGCTTTGCTTTTAAGGGATGACTGAAAACTAAGTGACAAAAACAATCTGAACTCTGGGTGCAACAACCATACACCTAGTTCTGCTGAAATCTACTATGGGAGTCACTTTTTAAAAGTGGAACTTAATATCCCACCAAATGCAGGATAGGAGCCCTCATTTATTATAATTTAACAGAATGCTCTGCATTTGTTACATGAAAAAAATAAAAATACCATTAGAGATAATTAAAATGTGAAAGACATCTTGTTTCTATTCTTAATGCTATTTCTGATTTAGGGAATGAACATCCCAATCAAGACCAAGCAGAGAAATACGGATATGTTAATTCCAAGTAGTTAGGAGCCTACAGGCTGACAAATAACCTCTTGGGGCAGCAGGTGCCTGCCCTTCTCCTGTCAGAAGTGCCGCAAGCCAATGAGGACCAGCTGCTCCTACCAGAACCGGGATGGCACACCAGGGAGGGTGCGTCGTGAGCTTTCAGTTACAACCTCTTACGGTGTCCCTGACAAGTGACTCCACTTTAGGAAATGATCCTTCACATTTCTTCAGACTTCCAGTCCTAACATCCCTTTTACACATTTCTTTTAAGCTCTGGTCCCAGTTGCATTTTTAAAACATTTGTATTGATTCTTGGGTCATTTGTCTTTGGTTTTTATGTAAAAGTGTCTATTTTTTTTCTCTATGTTTTCATTGGTTTCTTTTTCAAAACTCTCCTTTTACAGCTATAATTGATTAACATGGTTAAAAAACAAACAACAAACCAATGAAGTCTGCCTTGAGATGTAGAAGGGCTTATAATTAGCATGTTTAGTAACATTCTTACGAACAGCATTAAAATGCAGATCAGATTTGACAGTCTTATCGCAAATAAATGAACATTGTAATATACTGGGACAACAAAGTTCTAACAGCATCAGAGGAGTCAGGGAAAGAATATATTTCTGAGTTGAATGCACGTGAACTGTCAGGGCAGAAAAAAGGCAGCTAAATTGGCTCTATTGAGGAGTGTTGGAATCCTAGGAGGGCCACCTGAATATCATATTTAATATGCTAACACTATTACAAGAATATTTCTATTCTTCCCATAAAGATCTTGCTAACAGTAATTAAATTTTAAGACAGTCAGATCTGGAAAGGAATAAAAATATGGTGAAAATACGATTATGATGGCTACAGGAGGCCTTCTCTTTCAAATACTAATTAAAAAAATTGAATTTTGACTACCCAGGGACACTACGGCTGGCCATATCTATATTAAATTACCCCTAATCACACCTAAGTTGCTAAAAATCTAATACATTTAACACCGAAATGCCTTGGACTTGAAAATGTGTAAATGGCATTCAGAATACATGGGTTTCTCCTCATCAGTAGTCACATACAGAGTAAAGAAGGGAGAAAACATACAAACTAGGATGAAGACAGCAGGTCTTGGAGACCTGGGTCAATAGAATTAAGATTGTGAAGTTGCTATAGTTTCCAATAAAGAACTCACTTATTTGAAAAATATGTCTATAAATTGGACCTGTTTTTAAAATAATTTTCCTTTTTCTTACTCACAATCAGCAAGTCTGATTTGTATAACAGCATTTTTTTTGTAGTCATGTGTTCAGTTGAATCCTAATCCAGCTCACCATTCATAAATAACTCCAGGACAGGGTGGCAGTGCCAACAGCACTTACCATGCTCCAGCCTCCAATGTCACTGAAAGCATTGCTGCCTTCGTCTTAAGCTTCAATTATTATGAACTCTAATGCATAAAACACTCAGCAGATCTCCAAAGTACAATTCTGAAAGCTTAAGCAATAAAACACTAATGTAATCCTTCTTTGCTGACAGTCTACCATGATTTTTAAAACAACATAGATTTTCAAAAATTTTATATCAATTATCTTTTAGAATTTGGAGGCAGTCTATTATAGAGCAGTGGTCCTCAAAATTTTGCATGCATCAGATAACTGGAGGACTTGTTACAATAAAGATTAGTAGGCTCCATCCCCAGTGTTTCTGATTCAACAGTCCAGGAGAGTTTGCATTGCTACCCAATTCCCAGGTGATATTGATGCTGTAGGTCCAGGGACCACACTTTGAGAACCACCAGCATAGTAGATATGAGCGTAAGCTTATCTACTAAGGTTTGCAAGCTAGAAGCAATAGGATCCAAGTTACAGAGAGACAGACGGTTACCTGACTCTGCCACATCCTGGCTTTATGATCCTAAGTAAGTTATTTAAGTCTTAGTTTCTCTGTCTATAAAAGGAAGATAAAAGTAATACCTACATCGCAGGATCTTTGGATAGAATAATGGAGAAAAATGCATGTGTATTGCTTAGAATACAGTAAATTTCCAATAATAATAGTTTCTATTCTGTATAGCATGTGGTAAAAACTTATAAGTAAATGGACTAAAAGAAAAAATTTCTTATGCATCCTATTCATAGTTTTCCATTAAGAAAGGTATACATCATGGGGTAAAGATGAAATTGCATTCAAGAAACAAACATCAAACATTCTATCAACTGCAAGAGGCTGATTATTTTTCTTATTGAAAAAAATAGTCCAAGTTCCATACTGAGCATAAACCCTTTTACAATGCCACTTAGATATTTTATGTTTTGTTTAAAGCTTAATCATTAAGCCTTGATACATAGAATATAATCTACATCAATGTGTGTAACTATATATAATAAATTGATACATTCTGGAAGTATACATAGCATTATAGTTATGTGGATGATAATATCGAAAGAAAAAAAACCTTAAAAATCATCACTTCTCACTTCTGGATAACAGTCATATTGTTTTAACCTTTCTCTGTATTCCAGGTTTTTTGTAGAAGGTGATAAATGGTTATTTTATTTAAACACAGAGAGACCTTAGAATAAATGTTAATGAAACTAACAACTCTTGGGATCACAAATGTCCAAGGCATCATGCTAGGAATTAAGAGAAAGTGTCTGTGTGTTGGGGATGTGGGAGATGTCAAAAGGAGACACCTGGGAAAGTTAAATTTCTCTTGGGTAACTGTGAGCATGCCAAGGACCTTGGAGCTAAAGTGGAAGACCGTGTTTAAACTATTAGAAGAAAAGCTCCTCTGGAACCATAGATATTCCAGAGCAAAGAAGCAAATCCGAACTAGACACATAAAAGGATTCAGAAAAAGTTGAAAGAAATGTATGACTCTTATCCAAGCCTACTTCTGCAAGTCAAGGCAAAGAGAGCAGTGGTGTTCATTTAAAATAGTAGGACTTTGTGTTTTTTGGATCATGTACCTTTTTAAGAACCTGGTGAAAACTACAGAACCTCCTCCTCAGTGAGACTCACAAAAATAACTTTGGTTGGAAAAATCTATCATCTCTCCAAAATTGATCTTTAATGTCCCCAGGTAAGAAACTTTGACGTAAATGTAGAAACAGGGTAAGTATTAGTGACAAAGGCACTCAGATCTTTAGAGATGTTACCATTTTCATAACACTTTTTAGTAAAAATGTTATTTGAAATATTTTATTCTGAAAGGGCTATATTTTGTTGTTTCAACACAAAACAAAACAAAAATCTTTCTCTTTTTAATAGAAAAATCACAATTAAGTGGAAGATCATGCCATTCCCTTTGGCTCAGTTAACTATATCAAGAGGCACTTGATTATTCAAACTAGAAAGTTCTAACCCTGTTGTTCCTTGGAAGTAGTTTGCCCCAACTGCACACCAAATACCTTAATGGAAATATATTCATGCACCACTAAGGACATTTTGGTCAATGAAAGACTGTACATATCACGGTCCCATAAGATTATAATTCTGCATTTTTACTCTACCTTTTTATGTTTACATACACAAACACTATTATGTTACAATTGCCTACAATATTCAGTACAGTAACATGATGTACAGGTTTTTACCTAGGAGCACTAAGCTACACCATGCAGCCTACATGTGAAGTAGGCTATATCATCTAGGTTTGTGTGAGTATACTCTGTCATGCTCGCACAACGATGAAATTACCTAACAATGCATTTGTCAGAAAGTAACCCTGTCATTAAGCAATGCATGACTTAGGGCAAAAGAATCCCAACGTTGTGGATTTACACTTAAGAGATTTATTTGACCGTGAAAAAGAAAGAGAGAGACACCGTGTTTCATAACCTACAGAAACATTTCATTTTGCTGAGATACAAATTTGCAATGCTTTTTTGGAAGAGTCATTTAGCTGGTGAATGATTCCAGCCAAGCACCTGGAATTTGCATCTCACTGGGGTCATGGGGCCTATTATCCTTTTTTGGCTCTTTGAAAGATTTCCAACAGCATTCTTTAATTTGGAAGGAAAAAAACATGCAGTAGGACACAACTTTTCAAAATTTATTTTTATTTTTTAAAAATGGGTCTTCAGTAGCTTCAAAAAAAGGGGACAAGAACTAACAGTAAGTGTCTACTCCGGATTCATGCTCTTAGAGACATTACCTCATGAAGGCTTGCACATTCCAACATAAAGTAATGGAAAATGCCACACGTGGAAAACTTGAAAGCACAACATTAGGATGCAGAACATCTCCAGAAATGATTGATTGCCTCTCCCTGATTTCTGACTAATGAGTATCCATTCTATTTATAAAGATGTCTAGGGACTTTCAGAGCGTCCCTGAAGAAACTAAATAATCCCAAATGAAAAATCCATATACACAGAGGCTATCAATCCTTATTCTTTTCCTTAGGATTGCTCAATGGCAGTCACTGAAGACCTTAGATCTACCAGCTCTGCCCTGAGCCAACAAATCAGTTTCAGCAAACAGCTCATTCATTAGGTAGGGGGTGGAAAATGAATCTCACCAATGCAGAATCAAGTATGTTTGGGTAGGGTTTACCATTTGCTGCCAGCCTCAATTGGCCTAATCTGTATGATTGGGCCAAGATGTCATGGCTTCATTTGTAGGCCAGGGCAAGGGTTCTGTACTCAAGCCTGGAACCCAGAAACCCTGTCTGATTTTGTCAGCCCTCTCTAAGGGATAGATCTGTCCTCCATATCAGTGTCACAAAATCCCAAGGCTGTCACTAACTTGATGCTGAATATTCCCGTTGCCCAGAATGAGGCTATCTTTATTAAGTCATTTTAGTTATCAAAATCAAAGATTAAGAACTTTGGGGCACAGTCATGGGTGCTGGTGATCAATCTTCAGGGTGGAGGAAACAAGCAGTCCCACAATCCAATGGTTTGCTCTGGCCTGACCCTTCTTGTTTCCAGCTTCTCTCCTTTGCAAACCTGTCACCAAGGTCCGTGCTCGCTTAAGCAAAGACCCAAGTCTTGCTGGCTGCGTGTCTTCTATATTTCTGAGTTGCGGTCATCATCCACCTTAAATCACACTTTTCTTAAGAAGAAAGACAGTTCCATAGGGTCGCATTGACCTATCGTCAACATAGGTTGATCTTCCTCATGAACGTGGGAGATCTTCCTTTTCTTCCAAGTGTCATATAGAAACTATGATCTAGGAATTCTTTTCATGGAATTCAACAATATACATATAATTTAACAAGATTACTGGTGATCCCCATATTTCAAACAAGTTGTCTTTCAAAATTTTATTTGTAATCTGCTTGAGTTTAGACTGTGGTTTCCCAGGGAAAATATTTTCAATTAGTTAAAGAATCTTCCAAAGTTTACACCCCATATAATTGTTTCTTTTAAGTGTCTATTTAATGGAGAATTATATGGAAAATATAATTATTCTCTAGTTATTTTGTCAATAAATTATTTACACAAAGGTAAATTCTTTTAGAAAGTTTCTGTAAATATGTTCAGCCATGTCTGAGTCATGTAAAATAAAAAAGTTAGTGCCGTGGCTTTAAAGAAATGAAATAATTTGTTTTGAACTAAATCAGGCAGAAACAGTTGATTTATTAAAGTTGAATGTTCTCATGAAACATCCTCAGCGAGGAATAATTTATTATTGTAATAGCAAAAATGTTTTAAAAGAAGTTGTCTTATGAGAAATCTAATTTGCTTTTGAGTAGCTTCTTTCTTTCTTTCTTTCTTTTTTTTTTGAAATTTCATGACTATTATTCTGGATAACTAACTAATAGAAAACTATCAAAGTACAAGTGGATGTATTAAATTATTAAGTACAAAATGTCTGATTTCCTCATCTGCGAAGTCTGACAGTTGGTATCTCTGACATTTCACTTTTACACATCTTGTTTTATTTTTATTGTGAAGTTACATCCTCAGTCTTTAAACGCACATTTTGGCTTGTGATTATCTTTCACATTTTTTTTTTTCAGAGCAATTTTTGTGAAACCACGGATAAGTCAAAAATTCGTGTTATTTTCAAATATGAGTTTCATCATGGAACCAGTATAACCCAGACAGATCAAAATATCACAGAAATGATTGCGAAGGATGTGGCTAATGAACGCACAGTATGTCAATGATTTGAGAAGTTCCATTCTGGAGATTTTAATCTTGAAAATGAGCCATATGAGCAACCTGAGATCAAAGTAGATAATGATGAGCTGAAAGCTGTAGTGGAAGTGAATCCATCTCAACCTATGTGTGAATTAGCAGCAAGGTTTGATGTTACTATTTCAACAAAATCGGATCATCTGAAACAAATGGGCAAGGGAAAGAAGCTGGATAAATGGGTTCTGCATGAATTAAACAAGTGTCAGAAGAGAAATCATCTTGAAGCTTGCCTTTCTTTGCTGTCATGACATTCAGGTGAATCATTTCTACAGCATATTGTTACATGTGATGAAAAATGGATTTTTTAAACAATTGCAAGTGTTCAGCACAATGGTTGGATAAAGATGAAGTGCTGAAACAGAGTCCAAAACCAAATATTCATCATAAAAAGCTAATGGTGTCTGTGTTGGTGGTCCGGCACTGGTATTATCCACTACAGCTTCATGAAACCTGGTCAATTACAGTGGATGTCTCTACTGCAACCAGTTGGATGAAATGATGAGGATACTTGTGATTAAGCAGCCGAGATTGGCCACTAGAGATAGGCCAATCCTCTTGCAAGAGAACGCTTGACCACATGTCGCACAAACAAGGTTGCTTACGCTACAGAAACTGGACTTGGAAATTCTCTGTCATCCACCGTATTCACCAGACCTTGCACCAATTGACAACCACTTCTTCCAGACTTTGGACCACTTCTTGCAAGGAAAAATATTCAATTCACAACAAGCTGTGGAAAATGCCTTTCTTGATTTCATTGCCACTCGCTCTCCAGGCTTCTTAACGCTGTCGGCATAAACTAGCCACTGTTGAGATGGCAAAATTGTGTTTATAGTTTAGGCGCATACTTTGATTAATTGTACTGCTTCTTGTGTGAGATGTAACAACCTACATTTTTGATTAAAAATAGGACATTTCATATTTAATGACCTTATAGAAAAGATAATTTTGCCACGTTGTATTTTGTCTTTTAAAAGCATGTTGAATATATAATGAGGATATTAACTCTGCTATAAAAACAAGCTTTTGCACATCTTTGAGGCTAAAATCTGTAACCTGAATATTACAAATATTAGGCCTATTACTCTGAAGCATTGATGTTGATGGGAGTTTCATACTAAGATCACGTTGTTAGGGCACTGAACAAGGCAGAAAAGGACTTTTTAGTAGCTTTTGCAATTAGCACCTCATTAATGAGGTGAGAAGCATGAATGACCGGACGTTCCATGATCTAACACAGTATCATATCACTGTGTCTCGTTACTTATTTAATCTTAGACTTTCAGCAGCAGCAACAACAGACATGGAAGGGTCTTCTAGCCCAGCTGAGAACATTCTGTTAAGATAGAGATGTAAGCCTGGGGAAATACAAACAGTAATAAGCATAATTATATTATAGCTGAGGTTGGCCATCTCAAGAAAAACAGAATAAGTATTTCTCTCAGTTAACAAACTCTCCCTTACTGCTCCCTATCTACTGCCTTCATTAAACTTTTCTAACGGGGGAAAATGCTATTTCTCAATGTCTGTTTCTCGGGTTTTGTTTTGTCTGTGCTTATTCATTCCTCAAGCAGAGCTGATCTGCGGTACTCCAGGTTTTCTTCACGGCAGGGGATTCAGGGGCACACAGGTCACAAAACAGCCCTGGTATCAGGATTATTGGTTTGGTGCCATTCCTAGAGGTTTAGTTTAGGTACAAACTCTGTTGAAGAATTAACAAGAAAAGAATAAATATAAAGGAGCCTCTTAAGATTTCTATGTTTTTTTCCAAATTATCCTGCACGATTTTGCTCAATTCACCATACAGACCTTCAGTAAGTCCCCTAACCTCACCTGTAAAATGGGCATAATCATACCTGGTGAGGATCAGATGAGAGCCTGTGAATAGCCTTTGTTGATTAGTGATTGCTTAAAAGTCTTAATTTGTGTATCACTGAGGAACTGGATGTATTTTATCTCTCTGCTTAGGCATTCCTAGGGTAGATTCCATCCTGACCTTACCACATGATGCAAAGCACAATTAGGATCCGAGGTTTCCTTCTTTACATCCAGGGGGAGGGAGGGTTTCTTCTAGTAGCTTTCACTGCTGGGCAAAGGAGAATCTTCTTCTAAAACCCCCATCAAATCTCTCTGTATTCTCCATGGTCTGAACTGAGATGTGTCCATATATGAACTGATCACCAGGAAGATGGGTTTTGCTGATTGAACCAATGCAATCAGTACCAAACTAAAGTTGATATGAACCCCTCCCAAACCACCTAGCTGCTACAAAACAGGAAAGACATACAGTGTAGCTGGGAAGATGTCCACAATGCACACCACATTTTTATGTTTGCTTTGTTTGGTGCCGATTATTTTTCATGTTTCTGAGGATCGTCTGCATAGTTATTATCAAGACAGCTCAAGGGCAGAGATCTTGCCTAGTAAGAAACCATCATCTTCATGAGATGCCTGTATCTTTGCAGGATCCAGAAATATTGAGAGACTAAGGAAAATTAAATCAAATACCAATGTCGAGTGCCTAAAATTGCTCAAGCCTTCTGGCTACCATGTCATTTCAAATAGTTACATAATCATTCCGGACAGTACAGCACACAGTAAACTCTCATTTTTCGTTTCCATAAATATATATCTGTATATATATTTCCTATTAAATGAGCATAAGAAAAGATCTATGAAAATTTCCATAATCCCTATTCATTAGAATAGGATATGATGAGATCACTTTTATGTATTCACAGCCAGTCTAAGACAACCTATAAAGGATTTTAATTTGAAATTTTGTTTAAAAAGGATATGAAAGTATATGGCTATTTTAATTGGATTAAATGTGACTTTCCTCTAAGTCTTTAATTTCAGGTGGTTTGTAACCAATCATGTTTTTCTTCAGAAAAGGTTTTTGCTACAAATAAGAAAGCACTCTCTGAAGATTGTCTTATATTAACAGAATGCATTCTGTTAAAGAAAAAGCTAGTATAATGCAAGTGAATTGATTTGTGAATATTAAAAACTGTTTTTCAAGCTAATTGTGTTAGCCAATTACTTGCACACAGAATTAAGTGATTATAGAACTGCCTTTGGATAAGGCTATAGATGTTTAAAATTTTAAAGACCTTTAATCTTTCATATTTTATATTTTTCTTTACAATAAAAAATTAAATACATCAAGCTATTATTTTCTCAGTATTTTTTGTTATATTAATGATCTGCATTCTCAAAGGCCTACTCTCTGTTCCTTAACAATTGGGTGCATTCTTTCATTTCCTCCTACAGCGAACATTTTACTAAGTGAACCGGAGAATAAAGCTGTGCCTTATACTTAAGTTCTTTTGAAAGACCTAACTAAGTTCAAAGGAATTAAAACCAAAAGTTACAAATTTTATCTTAAAATGAGCACTCCTAATGCTTCATTTTTACTCATATGTTCATAAGCATTTCTAGAAAGATCTCAGAAAATGACATTTAATTTTACTGAATCAATGCCCACGGGATTACTTATTAGATTATATTTACAGAAGAGATATTCAGTCAATTCTAACAGTTATTAAAGGACTACAATGCGCGCAGTGTTAGAGGGATTTAAGGGACTAATAAAATCTCATATCTTACGTTCTGGGAGCTTGCAATGAATTCTGCTTCTTAAAGAGAGTAAGGAAATTTAGAACACATCTCAGGGGTCCCCAACCTATGGCGAGTTGTATAATTATTCCATCATATATTACAACGTAATAATAATAGAAATAAAGTGCACAATAAATGTAATGGGCTTGCATCATTCCAAAACCATCACCCCACTTCCCAGTCTGTGGAAAAACTGTCTTCCATGAAAATGGTCCCTGGTGCCAGAAAGGTTGGGAAGTACTATCTTATATCATTCATTGTTTTTCTCCCATCCAAATACTAACCAGGACCAACTCTGCTTAGCTTCTGAGATCAGACGAAATCAGGTATGTTCAGGGTGGTATGGCAGTAGACAATTCATTATTTTTTTAAAGAATTGATTTAGGTCGGGTGCTGTGGCTTGAGCCTGTAATCCCAGCACTTTGGGAGGCTGAGGCGGGAGGATCACTTGAGGCCAGGAGTTCAAGACTAGTCTAACATAGTGAGAGCCTGTCTCTACAAAAAATTTATCTTTTCTTTTTTTCTTGCTTTTTTGGTGGGGGACAGAGTCTCACTCTGTTGCCTGGGTTAGAGTTAAGTGCCGTGGCGTCAGCCTAGCTCACAGCAACCTCAAATTCGTGGGCTAAAAAATTTTAAAAATTAGCCAAACATGGTGGAGCGTTTCTGTAGTCCCAGCTACTTGGGAGGCTGAGGTGGGAGTATCACTTGAGCCCACTTGCACCAGGAAACACAAATATTTATCGAGTTTCTACTGTGCACATGAACCTGGTAAATATAAAGAGATACAAAGCATTTTTAGTCTTTTTGCACAAACATGAGCACATATATATGGAACACAAACCATTTCCAATACATAAGCATATCTGATATTGGGATACACAATACAGGTTTTAGAGGTTGCTCCTCTCTTCTCTCATTATTCAAAATTGAAACAACTACTTCTGTACATTGCAGCATGTGCTTTTATCACAGTATATGCAGCACTGAATTATTATTCATTTGCACTATCTTCACCAGTGGGTTATAAACTGAGTGAGTGTGTCACACTTTTCTCATCTCAGTCCCTTTAGCACCCAGCAAAGTGACTGTCACACTGCAATTGCTCAATAGATGCTTGTGGAAATGAAATGGAGTAAAAAGTGGCAAAACCACCACTCTGCGTGAGTATTGCAACATTTTCTGTATTTGGAGACCTTCCCACAAGCTTCCCTTTATCACTCTTCCTTCTGTCTTATCATCCGTGTCCAAAATTTTGGTTAGGGAGAAATTGCTTAAATTTGTGAAAGTAAAAAAAAAAAAAAAAAAAGCAAAGCAAACAAAGAAAATTGATAGTATATTTTCGTTTGCTCTCAAAGAATTTCATAGCTGTGCTAGGTCAAGCAACAAAGATTAGTCCAGGCTGGCGACTTGGTCTTGGCTAAGGTTGCTTACACTTTTGTTAACTCTTGGACCAGCAAAGAAGCACTTTGCAAAGGATACCTAGGAGATTAAAAACATAAGTGAGTTGCCCTTCAGACCTGGGCTCAAAAGCAGAGGTCGGTAGCTCATGCAAAGTTAAAAAATCTACCAGGTGAGAGGAAATATACCTCTTTTACATTGTTTTAGGCAAGTACAGGAGATGGGGACCCACCCAATTCCACAAGGGTCTCTGTCTTATTGCTATCTTGTTGCAACTTGGTTATATTCTTATTTTCTATTATGTCTATATCAGAGTCAACAACTAAGCAGATTTGCCTGCAGCCAGTGACACTAGGAAGGACCACTGGAATCAATCATTTGGCATTAGGGTGGACCATACAAGAAAAGGTGCCCCAGGAAGATATCCCTCAGTTTGTAACTGAACTCAGTGATGACCTCAGTGGAATAATCTTCCCTTGAGGCACAAAGGCGCAGAGTTTATGTCAGAGGATCATGGTACTTTTTCCTTTTACAACTGGTCTGTGCTCACAGCAGGAGAGATGGAGCTGACAGGCATGCTGGGCTGTGGGGAGAGGGCTGTCCAGGTCAGGCCTGAGTTTTCACTCTCCTTTTCCAGTATCAGTTATCTGCTCCTGTATAGCCTACTGTCACAGAATGTAGTGGCTTCAAACAGAAATCCTTTATTTGTTCATGATTTTGGGAATAGTGATTTTGGCTGGACTCAGCTGGTCAGTTCTCTCCTGGTCTCCTCTGAGGTCCCCTATGAAGCTGCAGTCAGCTGGTGACTCGACAGGGACTGGATGTTCTAAGTAGGCTGTGCACATATATCTGGCAGGTCACATGCTGGCAGCCAGGACACCTCAGTGCTTCTCCACTGACCTCTCCAGCAGGCCACCTCACTGTACCTCCTGGGGACAGTGTTTTAACAGAGTGAGAGAGGAAGTAGCTACAAGCCCCCTCCAGTCCTCAGCTCAGAATTCCCACAGCATCACATCTACCATATCCTACCGGTGAAAGCAAGATACAGACCAAGCCGAAGGGAACAGGTGGGACACAGACCCCTCCTCTTGACTGAACAAACTGCAAAGCATCTGCGATCATTTCTAATCTACCAAACTTCTCCTGCTCAAAAAAGTTTAAGCCCCATTGTGTTTCCCAAACACTTAATAATTTTATATTTAATACTTAAATATTTCCCCAAACTTAATAATTTTAAGAAGATAATTATTAAACATGAAAATGAGCTATCTTTTTTAAAAGGATTTTCTCTCTTTTCATAAGGTAGAAACAGTATTACAATTTTTGCTCTTGATAAGGGCTTTGAGTATGAGGTAGTTTCTGGAATGTATCAAATGCTAGAAGAACACATTTTATCCCCATACAGAAGCCTGTGGAACAGAATGAGAATTACTGGAGCAGAAATGGAATCGGAACACTCTGGGCTATTTCTCTTTCTACTAGGTGAATAATGCGGCATGAGTACAACACCAGCCACTTCAGAAATGGGAGAAACAATAGAATTTTCATTGTATTGCTCTCAGTCACACTTTTGCCCTCTGGGTATTTCTGGAAGGCCGATCAGAAATAAAATATGCTATTCAGAGAAAACACAGTTACGGACTTTTTACCATACACACCACTGGCTTCTTCTTAAAAACAAAATTACATCTCGGTCCCATCACTCTTTTCAAATAGGATTTACTGTGCACAAAGTTATCGCCTCCCCTCTTTTGTCTCCTTCTGATTAGCCCTTGGAGGGGATGATACATCATTAAAGGCTTTTGTGCTGGGCTACCCTAAATGGCTCTGAGTATTCTGTTGTGTCAGCTCACTGTAATGAGAACCCAGTATTTTAACATTATTGCCCATCCAGTTGCCATTGATGATAATGGGCTACTTTTAAGGCCTTTTTTTTACACTAAAAATAATGCATGATAACGCAGTGTGCTGACCTCATTTTCGCAGGCCTAGTCCTACCATGTCGGTTAAGGATGCAATGACTCTGAATTGTTATGGGGGTTACCTTTTTAACTATGCAAGGTTATCAGTCTCATATTCAGAGCTAAACTTGAAATTCCTTAGGACGCTGTGCGTTCCTTCATAACGGATGATTTTTCTCCGTGACCGCTAAAAGTCTCTCTGGTAGATGATCTCACTGTATTTCCAAACAACAGAAGATCAGTTACAAACCTTGCTCCTTTGTAGATATGTGAGTGAGGAAGGGAGAGGAGAAGAAAAACCAGGAAGTGTTGCATCATGACTGCAAAGGGAGCCATTAGGAAGGACGAACAAATTGACAATGTGCCACCTGGAATGATCAAGTTATCAGAGCTGACATTGATACAAAGTCTCCTGATACTAGAAACAAACCAGAATGGTACCAAAGGGCTGAACGTGAGCCAGATTTGATATGTCAGTGGGTTGCTCTTATTTTGACAACATCTTGGTAAAGTTGTCACATCTGTTGAAATTCTGTTTGAAAATTAGCTGTAGCAAAGAACACCAAACAATCTTATTTTCACGTATTGTGTACACAGGGATTTTCCTACAATGAGTCATCAGCCACCAGCAACAATGAAGTGTCACAACAATTCCAAGGATACCATCTGTTTAAGGGAGATGATCCAAAGACAAACATGCCCTATTTAGCACAGCTATTTTTTAAATGACCATTGATTTAAATCAAAGCACTTCAAGTCTTCTCTGAACTGTTATTAACAGCATAGATATTGGAAAACTGCAATTAAAGTGCTAGGCATTGATAACATCTGCTAAGACCATAGAAGATGTTTATTTAAGCTTCTTCTCTTGGGAACAGCTGACATTTGAAAATGTGGAAGATATTTGCATCACCTGTGTCCTTCACACCTGGTGTTTACAGATTTTTCCCATCAGAGACTAAATTACCGAAAACTTCTATTTTATTCAGTAATCACAAATAAATAAATGCGTTTATATGCAGATTTTGTTCAGTAGCTAGAATATATGAGGTCACAGCAGAAAAAACACAGAAGGTCACCAAGGCCACTGAAACCTTTTTGTAAAATCACTTTAGTCCATGGTTCATGGTTTTGCTTAATTAATAATGTTCATAGTGATCTTGGAAAATCTGGAGGATTGGGGACAAATCTATAATAGAAATGGCCAATACTTTAATTGTCAAAGTAATATCAAAGCAGAAAGAAAAGAACAGAAAAAACAAAATAATGCTGCAAAATTTACGAGGCAGGTATACTTAATATGAAAAAGACAATATGCATGATGCCATTAAATTCCAGATATAAAAGGTATTATGGATTCTCCTTGATAGATTTTACTTCAATAAATCTTAATTAATGATGACATAAAACTAATCAGAACAACTGTCACACTATATTTGAGAATTTGATTCCAAGTACCTGTTGCCATTGCTGTGAAATACTCTACTTAATCCAACAAAGGTTTATCAAACACCACTGTGTGTGCTTATACACCTTCATGTTCTAGTCATTTTCTGTCCAGAGAGAAAAGATGAGATCATGTTTAATTTATAATACATTGAAATCACTTTATAGTACTTCTTGGGGTGACAGACTTAGCATCTATGTAATAGTCTAACTTCTTATTCCTGGATTTTACCATCTGGATTCAAATTTCAGAGGACATGTTAATCCATGTCATCAAATAATAGAACTTTAGGAATAGCAAACATGCATGCAGGGAGTGTTGTTTGTTTATGCACTTATTAATTTGAGCATTCAGTCTTTCAGTAAATAGTTATGGGCTGCTTAGAATATACGAAGCCCTGGGTTAGGCACTGGGAATAGCAAGAGAAAAAATCCAGGGTAGAGAGAGAAAATTCTATTTTGTCAACCACTGTCAGTGAATTAAGTAATCTGGGGTAAGTTTCATAACGTTCCTCTTTCTGTATCCTTTTATAAAACCATTCTTATCAAGAATTAATTTGGACAAGAAAACCTTATTGGATGCTTAGAGGTTAAAAAGATGCTATTACTTATTCAAGATGAAATATGTCACATGAAATATGTCACTTCAGCAAAGCTTGAATCTCAGCCCTACTAATACTTTAGGTGAAATAGAATTTACGACCGTATTTTCTGGGGACTTACAGTAATGCTACATTTTATCAGGAAAGCAATGTGGTTCAAATACTCACAAGCCTCATGATCTTAACTTTTCTGAACTTATTTCTTCATTGTTAAATGGAGATAATAATATTGATCTGAATTGTGGGGACTAGAAATAATTTATGTAACATGTTTGGTGAATAGCCTTATAGTTGGTAGAGTCTTGGTCAACAACAGCCAATTAAAACTGCTATTGACATTAGGTTCAAGCTAGGTGAGGCTAATGAGAGATTTCACCCTTAAGTGAAGTACAAAAGTATGGCTCAAGCATTACAGTAGAAATTTCAAACTGAACAAATAAACACCTTGATAATTACCTAAAATCTCTCCTATTTAAATTTGTCATAAAAAAAGGTAAAATTTCAATTTAAAGTAGTGCTAAAACATATGAAGTTAGCTGCATTCCTATCGAACTAAACTTTCAAGTCTCTCATGAAGTTTTTAGCACAAGTGCATCATCTCCTGCATATTGGAACTATTCACTAGGCTAATGGCAAATAATGTCTGGTACATGCTGGAAAAATCTAAGCATGTTAATGTTCCCTTCAAAAGGGTTGTGATGACCTATGCATTCCAAAAACTGTGTGTGTGTTTCTCTGGCATGTCAATAGAATAACTTAATAAAGAATGAATTTTTTTCTCTTTTGGAAATATATTTCAACTTTTAAAGGTTCAGTTGACTACACTTACTTGAATATAAAAATAGGAAGGTAGAAATCTTGATTTTTCATGTAAAATCATATTTTGTCTTGATCAATACTTCTCACTATATACTTTCTAAACACATGGCTAGAGGTTAAAGCTATGGAAATTTAAATTCACAGATTAGTTGCTTTATGTGCAGAATTTTATTGTAGATTTATTTTATTGTTTGGCCAGCCAGTTTAGACCAAAGAGATTATTTACAGGTTCTCACTTTAAAGATTTTAAAATTTCCTCTTAACATTTAGATTTAAGTAATCTGTTTTAAATGGCATCAGTAACACCCAACAGGATGCCAAAACAACCAACCAGTTGGAAAGATTAAAAAAAAATTCCAGTAATGGGCTTGTTGTTTGTTCCTCATGATGTTAAATCGTCCACATAAATAGGGTGGTGGTTTTGGTTTCGCAGAGACTGGGAGTCTACGGCTATGAAAGAAAACTAAATGCGATGGGAAAAAACTTGCATTCCAATATGGAAAGTGTTCCAGTGTTTCTAAATATTTAGAGACGCTCCCTCTAAAATGGTGGACTACAAGAGAGCCTTATGGACCTCAGCATTTCAGCTCTCATTTCTGTACCATTCCCTCCTGCCCCTCACCCTGACTCTCTGGTTGCTCCCTCCTGCTGTGTTTCTTCCATCCTATGAACATTTTAGTAGAGGACCAAGTCCTGAGTCATGGGATGACTCTGGTTGTGGCGCATTTGCAGGAATTGAGAGGTGATCTGCAATTGCAAAGCACGCTGCTGCCTACTCAGATGTGTGGCTATGACGGGCTGTGGGTGGGATTCAAGGAAATGATACAGATCAGTCAGTTAAATGCATCCTGCGGGAATTGCTCAAGTCAGTAACTAAGGGCTCCATGTGCACATTTTTTGGTGTGTATTTCATTTATGACTATGCACCATATTATAATCATTCTTTTCTAGTAAGAAAGACTAAGGCTCGAGTAAGAAAGACTAGAGCCCCTAAGAGGATAAAGACCACTTTCTACAGCTGGAGGAAATACCAGCAGGGATGAGATGTTGCTCAAAGTCGAAGACATCAGTGATTCATTTTTCTTATCCTTTCACTCCCTTCTGAAAGGATGTAGAGACTACAGAGAAACATGCTCGAGGGTGTGGGAGATTACATACAGTCCTTTCCCTCAAGAGGCTAGATAAGATGAACAAGGTAAAAAAAAAAAAAAGTCTATAACTCACAAGGCTTTTTAGAGGCAGAGAGAAGTTGTATTGTTTGGGTCTAAACCCCAGTTCTGACACTTACTAGCTGTGTGATCTCTGCCAATTTGCTTAAAGCTTTAATGCTTTGGTTTCCTCCTTTGTAAAATAGAGATAAGACCCATACCTGGGTTATAGGGTTATTGTGAGGGTTAAATGAGTTAATACCTATAACATACTTAGAACAGTGCCTGGCTCATACAAAGGATCCTGGCAGTGTTGGCGACCTGGTTGACCCTTGAGATGCATCAGTGTTGTCTCTACTAAGGTGGGTTAACACAGACTTAGAGAGTCCAGAGACAACGTTATCACTTGAAGGAATACAAAGGTAGAAGCATTTATGTGGATATCAGACCTGTATATCAGACCATAAAACTAGTTGAATAGTCATATACCAGTGCCACAACACTGACGACACACAATTCTCATCTGTTGCCTTGATGCCCAGAGGACCAGACATTTAGTCCTTCACAGACTGCCTAGAAATGGGTTTAGATCATGGGCCAATTTTGGGATGCCATATTAACAGACATTTCTCAGAAGAAAATATAAATAATTTGTAAAATGGTTAAAAAATAACCTCCTGTACACAGGTGTTTTTAACTAGACTCTAGATGTGTCATTTTGAAAAGAACAAAGTGGATTCTCTCTAACCATTTTCAAATGAGGAAATATTCCAAAAGAGGCTGTGAGTGCACAGCATGTGTCTGGGAAGGCAGTCCATGAAACATAGATGAATGGACGAGGGCGCCTAGCCATCGTTTAATACAAATACACCCAGTTAGACACAGATATATTTTTGCTCTTTGCATCATTTGAAAAATGTGGCTCTTTTGGCTTTAGTTTCGTTTAGCACAGAGTACGTGCTGAATAAATACTTGTTGCTTGATTAATTGATGCTGTCATCCCCATCTAGGACTGGGGCTAAAGTGGAAACAGCAGGATGTGCCTTCACATTCTAATCCTCAAATATTCGACAATTCTGTTTTGGAGAAAATCCGTCCTGACTTTTGGCCTAGAGAAACAATACGCATGGTTTCTATTTAATATGGATTTCTACAGTAAAATAGTCTATGTAGTTTTAATTTTGACATGACTAGTATCACTATTTTGTCAGCTATAAGAAAGAAAAAGAATCAGATTTGGATGTGGAACACCAGAGTTCTCAACCCCAATCTTTTCAAAAGGTAATCCATCACGATAAAAGATAATGATATCCCCACCTTGCTTGCAGAATTGTCACAAGGGTCTGATAACTGTGTATTGTCTACTTGAAAGAGGCAAAGTAAGCCATCATGGAGACAATGAGAGGAAGAAGGGGAGGGTATTGCAGAAATTCACGGAGGCCAGCCTGGGCAGTTGAGAAATGTAGGGCTGTACGTTTGCTATATGGAGATGACTTTCATCTCTGTCAATCATCCAGGGTGAGGTAGGGTGGGCAGTACTTTTAATAGCAGGCTGTAGATAGCTGAAGAAATGAGACAGCAAAAAAGCTGACCAAATTCACTGGGTAGATGGAGGTAGGAAAGACAGACACATTGGGAAGCAAAGAGTGGAAAGAAAAAACATAGTATTAATAATTCGTGCTAACATCTGTGTCAGGATAAAGTGGGAAAAAAGAAAACAGAAAGTAAAAACATTAAAGCAGTTTTTATTAAGAGATGCCTGTTACATTCTTTTAAGGTAAGGATGATGGTAAGAAGCTGTTTCACAAGAATACAACAGTTGCCCTGCCAGAAATAATACTATGAAGACTCTGATTGTTAATTAAAATGGGATGAATCTGAAGACATGTAACTGGAAGAACCAAACTCCTCCGCATCTCAACATCACTGTGAACAGCCCCTTACCTATATAGAAAATGTGCCTGTAACCATCTTCTGCTCACAAAAAGCAGTGTAGTATTGCCTAGAAATGATTTTGTGTTAAGGACAGAAAAGTAGTAATTCCAAACCTTCTACCAGGTCTTTGTATTGTCCTCAATGAGTAGATGATTTTTTTTTTCCATGTAGGTGGGCTCTTGGGCACACTCTTGGCAACAGAAGGTATACCTTGTTGTTTGTTAATGAGCACATGTGATTGATACCGATCTGTGTAATAATGAATTCTATTGTCTATGAAGATGGTGTTCTGTGTAGATTATAATGCATTCGGGGAAAAGTGCGCTTCTTTAATATAGATCTAGAAGGTATTATTGTTGAAAATTAGCATTTGTGTTTGGTGGGTGTGTGCATGTGTGTTAATGGTTAAATTAACCATAAAATGGTTAATTTTATGTCAGATGCATTTTATCACAATTAAAGCTAACCATTTGTGCTATATCAGTCCATTATTGAATACAAAAAAATGTCTGAATATTATGCAGGTGGAAATTGCATTCAAGAGTTACCCACCAAATAACCAACTTCCTTTTGCATTTCACAGTGGCAAGAAGATATCAACAAGTATAGTGGTGGAAATAATTTTTAAAAAATCATAAAGAGAAGTTCAGGAATAAAAAGAAGCATGGGCTGCCACCATTCATCCCTTGATCAGTGGCATAAAAGGGGCCCAGCATCCTGTTGCATAAGACAATAGTGCAGGATTTCCAGGCAGAGATCTGCAAAAGGTGGGCAGAGGTCACTGGTAGAGAGAAGAGGCAACCATCGTGAAGTAGTAGAGGAGAAGTTGCCACGTGGACAATTTAAGAGTATAGCGTGATGAATCTCCTTGTTCCCACTATGTTTGGTTTTGGACACACATAGAGTTGCTAAACTCAGGGTAAGTGAGGAGATGTTGGGAGCTTCATATCAGTCTACATCTTGGATTTACTTTAGGGGTTGGAAGACAAAGACCTGAATGAGTGAAGGCTCTTTGTCAAGTGAGACTGAGTGTCCACCAGGAGCTCTCCATACAGGCCACGACAGGCATGCAACTGTTACATGGGACAACCTGGGGCATGCTTCATCCGTGTGTTTCATTGGTTAAACTCCACATCAGAAAAAAATGTTGTAGTTGTGGAAAAAAATTCACAATACTAACAATTGTAAAAAAAGCACTGTATATGAAGAAGAATATTTAAGAAAAAAGTTTATAATATATATAAACTTTTACTACATATGTGTTTTCAGATTATATAACCATATATAGCAGGTTGTAAACAGCAGATTATCAAGCCATATGTGTTGAAAAAAGCCAGATACAACAGGCCACATATTATATGATTCCATTTATATGAAATATCCAGAATAGGTAAATGCTCAGCAGATTGGTGGTTGCTAGAAGTGGGGGTGAGGGAGGACTAGGGAATGGCTGCTTCATGAGTAAAGATTTTCCTTCTGGGATGATAAAAATGTTCTGAAACTAGACAATAATGATGTTGTTCAACATTGTAAATGCACTAAATGCTATTGAATCGTATACTTTAAAATGGTTAATTTTATGTCAGCTGCATTTTATCACAATTAAAGCTAACCATTTGTGCTATATCAGTCCATTATTGAATACAAAAAATGTCTGAATATTACGCAGGTGGAAATTGACAGTCAATACAGATTGTGGCACTACCTAAAAGTTGGGGAGAGGGGGAGAACATATAAACTGGACTTTGAGAAGTTTTCCCAATCATTTTCCTTCTTGGTAATAAATATGATCAATTTTATGATCTAATGTATCAGTGCAAAGATCCCAGAAGCAGATCCTAGAGGAAGGGAGTCAGGAAAACAAAGCCATTCTGAAAGGAGAGAAAGAAAAAAAAATATAAAGATGAGTTTAGAATGTTACATGGCAATTCAAAAGAAAAACCAGAGAAAATAGATTAGCGTTAGATTTCAAATGTTGTCAGAAAAGTCACATGAGAAAAAAAGAAAGTTGTGAGGAAGAGCAAGATGTGGAGAAACAAGCACAGAAAAAATACAATTCTTAAAAAAAAAAAAGGAGAAACAGAACTTGTTTAAGGAGAGGCAGCTCTGTTCAAGACAGAAGAAAAGGAAGACACAAAGAATCAGGACAATCATGAAGAAAAGTGAAAGAAACGGAGAATAAATATTCCACTAAAGATGCACTGAAAGCTCCGGGCTGAAGGGGAAAGAAGGAAGCAACTGTTCAGGAAATAAAGATGACAGTACGAAGGGTCAAAAGGGGAAAGAGAAAAGAACATTCAAAGAAAGAGCTTAAAAGCTAAATAAAATCTTAAAGCGAGAACATTCAATAGAAGTGGAAAAATAATCACAGTGGTAGATGGGTTTTATGGAGACCACAGAAGAAAAGAAAGGTGAAGATATTGGACCAAAAGTTCTGAAATTCAAGGACTGCGGGGGAGACTCAGCACGGACAGTCAAGGCAACAAAATGAATGGATGGAGTAAGAAAATGACCCATCGGACGACATCTAAGGGTGAGCCAGATGAGAAGGATAGCGAGAAGTAGCCAGCCTAAGAAAAGAATATGGAAAGTTTGAGAATTCTATAGAAAGAAGAAACTCCGTAAGGGAGATAATTCTTAACAAAATAGTTTCAAGGATAATTTTAGATATATGCTGGGGTTCCAAAGTGAAAGACAAATGACACAAGAAAGACGTTTCTACTAACTTATGGTATATAATCCTTCTTGGCAACGGCATCAACTATTATTGTTCACATTTCGCACATAAGGAAATTAAAACTCAAGAGATTCTATAGAGTTCTTACAATTCCATGGTCCTAAGTACCAATTCAGAATTTGAATTTGGTTCTATTTAACAATAGCATTCATCCAGTTCTTCCCCATGTATTCCTAAAGACTTATTGATGATATTTTTGGTTGATTTTTGACTAATCATCTCGACAATGGTACAAAGACTATTTTTAATGTGATCTTAATTTTATTACCTGATTCCAATAACTTCTATTTTTGGGATCTGTTTGATTGTCCAATTTTCTGCTCTGACTTCCTCCCTCCACATGTTTTAACCAGTGACACTGCTCCTGGAAGAATATTTCATGTGCTCCTGGAAGCTTGAATGATGAACACAGAATACACTGCTATACAGACAAATGTAGTTATCATGATTAAAATGGGACTTTCAATTCTTTATTTATTGAATATTCTAACCTGCACTCCATAGGCTGTTCTAAGGACTGAGCCATTGAATAGCATGCTATTTGTATGGAAGAATGTATTTTTGAGCTCCAACGCAGTTGGTTTGGAAGCAAACACCTAAAACACAACCCATTTATTTTAGGTTGAAGAATGCCATGAAACATGTCCACCATTTTTAGCCCCTTTTTGTAATGATCTCCAGTAACACTCACGGCTTGATTTCTCTTCTGAAAGTTATCTTATAAGAAAAAATTTTGCTTATGTCTGATTTTGCTGCTGCTATTAGTTCCATTTGAGAGATTGTTACCTAATATTAATCACTTGGCTTCCTTCATTTTGTCATCATTATTAACCTCCGAAATAAGCATTACAATCCTTACTACACAGATGAAGAAACTGAGGCTCAGAGGGGTGGGGTAATTTATCCAAGGTCACTCCACTTATAAGTGATAGAAATTAAAATTGAACCCTTCTCTGACTCCAAAGCCATTACTGGATGTCAGCAAAATAGAAACAGAAGAATAAAATAAAATGCACAGGGCTGAATATTTTTCATTCGCTTATATATTCATTCATTCATCTTTCATTCATTCACTCAAGAACAAGAGACTTACTAGGGAAACAAAGAAAAAAAATGTCATTGACCCAGCATTAGAAAGATGGCAAAGCGGAGTTAGGCCATAGTCCTGCTCCTATAGGGCTCCAGAGGCTAAAAGGAATAACATACCTAAAATCAAATAATAACTAAGCTTGCTTTGTAGGTTGACCTGAGTGGATTGAGGAAGGCATCAAGCAGGAAGTAGCATTACACCTTTTGTTGGACATGAAATGAGTTTATCAGGAAGATGAGACTGGTCAGAGTAGGGAGGAATGGAAGAACACAGACCCTCTTATAACTGTCTAAATAATTTTACTTAGAAATACAAGTTGCATTTGAAATTTTATTTGAACAAACCTTGTATGTACAATAAGATAAAATATCATTTGTGTAATTTTCTGTTAACAATTAAAAGAATAACACGACCTCCTCAAATTCACCCTTTGCTCCCGCAGACCACCAAGACAGGCGCCGTCTTCTAAAGAGGAGAGAGGCCTAGTGCACTGTCTGCCAGGGGAGAAGAGAATGATGTGTAACTTTTCCTGGTATTTACTGAGGGCAAAATGAGTTTTGAGAACTTTTGGTTTCTCCTTTATGAATGTCTAGCACCTAAGAGCTTTGACAATAAAAATAATTGTAGTGGCCTCACGATAATTTGTGGATGCACAACCAACTCTGTCAAGTGCAAGAGAAGGTCACAGAAAGATCCAAGAAAAAGCCAGAATCATGAAAATATAGATATTTGCAGATGAATCAAAGTGAACAGAGAATGACCCTCTGCCATCATCACCTCATCACTCAGGTAAAACACTAGGAGACAAGGGATCAGACTAAGCAGTTGTGACCACGAAGGACAAGTGGGATCAGAATACATGTATCATAATTTATCATCATCATCATTAGTAATTTTGAGGTCTATACATCTAAATATACTGGTCACAGGTACCTGCAGAATGCTTGAAAAAAATCATCATTTATAGCTCTAGATATCACATAGGTAAAAAAGTAGCATATTCCTTTAGTTTTATACTTGTTTATCATTTCAGTGAAATAGAGTAATAGGTATCCTGTTTCCTAAAAGTTAAACATAAATATCACTAGTTAATATCATAAATAAGGCAGATCCTTGGCATTTAAATACCTAACATTTTCAATATTTCCTATGTGCTGGTATCGTTCATCAATTTTGAATAAAATTTAGATATTTAAAAGTCATGTACTTAAATTTTATTGTGATAAAATACATATGCCATAAAATTTGCCATTTTAACTATTTTTAAGGGTAAGATTCAGTGGCATTAAGTACAATCACAATGTTTTTGTGCCACCATCACCTCTATCCATTTTCAGAAATTCTTCATCATTCCAAACAGACTGTACCCATTAAAAAGTAACTCCCCATTCCCTCCTCCCCCCAACACCTGGGAACCTCTGCTATACTTCCTTAGATGTTTTGTGAAACCCAATTCACATTCATCACTGCAAGGATGGTGTGGGATGTCGCATGACTAATGACTGAGTCAGGTTAATGCTTATCTATTTTGATTCAGCTTTGTTGACCTGATCTCATCTGTAATGTATACATTTATTGTGAATATGGGGATTCTTGAAAATCTCATATTTTATAGCACTTGAATATTAAAGCCCTACTCATTTGGTTATTTCTTATTGGGCTATGAACCATAATTAAACACACACGCTCACACTCACTCACTATAAACATGTTCACACTCCAGCACAAAAATCTATTGACTCCTCCGAGGGAAACATCATTGTCCGTGACAGGCAAAGCAGAACATGAGTAGAAAACCAGAAATTGCCTCATTTTCTAAATTGCAGGCTATAGAACCAATAAAATTTCTGAGAATATTACTGAAATCTTTCATTGATTAAGAAAAGAAACATCTTTTGAAGTAAAAAAAAGCCCTGAAGATTAATTTTGAGAAGTTAAATTTGAGCCAGGGAGAGGGCCCTTGCCTATGGAAAACAAACAACATTGCACAAGGTCCTCAGAGCTGGAAGAAGAGGTAAGTACCCAGTCGATAACAAATGTCAGTTTAAAATGCAGGGGGAAAGCCTTGTCATCTCCTCAGATAAGTTTTATATCTCAACTCACTGTTTTGGAAATATCAGAACATATGGGGATTTAAAAAAAAAATTGCAATGAAAGGGGATTAATGGAAAAACAATTTTATCTGTCAAAGATCACTACAAAGCAAACAAAAAACAAGCAAACCAAAGCGACTCTAAAGGGCATATTCATCAATAATCCTGGCTGTGTTTTAAAGTTGCACGGATGCCACAAAAACATCTCCATCATCACATAAATACAATTTTAGTGTTTATCTGAGTTGAGAATGACATTTATTGCCCCACACACTCCCTCTTAAAGCACAGTGTTTACTTATCTGGCAGTGTTTTTCAGAGTGTTTGCATTTGAAAAAGAACACCTCCTGCATCTGTGCTAAACCTTAAATAAATTATGTAGTGAATCATATTTTTGCTATGAAACATATTTTGTACCAGGGACAACGATTTAAACCCACACCCAACATTGGGTATACCTATTAATAATTTAAGAAAAAATTGTCGGGACACCACAATCTACAGTTCATGAATTTATAGTGAAACATGATTAAATGAATCCACAGCTAGGAATCAAGCCGTTGAACAAGAATGCATTCTCCAAGATGGCCTATAAGAATAATTGGATCTTCTAAAAGAAAACATTTGTTAAGCAAATCAATCTAGCCTGACACAACTAGATGTCATTCCCGCATAAAATGAGATTTATAATACATGAATATGTATTTGAATTAGAGAAAATATGATAGTAGGAATATAATCATTTAACAGGAGCTCTTTTAATACACAGTTGACAGTTAAATTTTTATTTTGGTAAGGAGAAAAGTGTCTGTTGTTGCCACTCCAAGACAAAGTTAATTCTGGACCAGTAAAAATTATGTAACTGATGACTAACTTTATTGTTCCTTAATTTAAATTTACTTGAAATACGTTCTTATTATCGGAAGAGTATGCTACAAGTTACAACACAGGATACAATAATGCTTCCAAATAATGAGAGTGGTAGAATTAAGTATGCTACTTAAATTGAAACAATAAGGAAAATTGAAAAGTAAGAAACAGCCACAGGGGTATCTGGCCGCCTATCATTGAGCTTTATGTGCTCAGACTATATTTTCTGCTGAAACAAAGAGATTCTTTTAAGATCCAGCTAATTCTCAAAAGAATTTTAGCAAGGTTTCCATAATCTACAAAAATAACGGAGCCAAGTATTATAAGAGAAACTTCCTATTGTGGCGGTAAAAGAAAAAAGTGTTAAAGATTAAAAAAAAAAAAAAGAAATCACTTTTGGTAGGCTCAACCTTGATGTTAAGCAGTGTTAATTCACATATGTTAATATGTCTCTGTATTTACTAATACGTGAATTTCCTCATGTATAACCCTTTACTACTGGAAAATTAGGCATCATTCAATTCAGATACCTGAACTTTTACTTTTAGGTCAACATTTTGGTATTCATGTTGCTACATTTTAAAATTGCATTTATATATTTGTTGTTGGTTTTCATAGTAAACTCTGTGTTCATCTTGTTTTTATAATTATGGGACCATTTCAGAAGTCAATGAAACATCACCAATAATCCTTTTTCTTTTTCCTATGGACGGTTTGTCCTACTTCACTTTACCATATTTTCTTTCACAAATTTCTATCGATGTTCTAATTTGGGAACCAGTTCTTTCATGGAAGAATGTTCCACCATCTTGCCTTTAAGCATCTTTTGGACTCTACATGCTGAAGACTTCCACACCAAGCGGCCGGCAAGGCACCTGGCAGGCAGCTTTGCTCTTACAGCAAGGGTCTTACTGCTTGCACATCTGGAAGGGACTAGCCCTTTTTTTTGAAACAAAGCATATCTCTTGATGGCCAAAAATTACAAGAATCGTTAAAGAACCTCAAGTTTTCATGCATGAAACAAACTGAACTTGTTTATTATCAAGTCTTAAAAAGCTGAATTTTGAAGGCCAGAAATGCTTCCTTAAACAGAGTCAGATACAAGGTCAGAAATCTCTGCAAAGTCCTAACCCAAGACAGGAGACTTTCATTCCAGGCAATATTGTGACCAGATATCTTAAAACCTCCCCATAACAAAACACTTAGAAGTGCTGGATGAGATTATTAAAATACTCTTTTAAGTTCATAATAAGCTGGAAAGAAGTAAGGAAAATACACAGGGGCCAAAATCCAAGACGAAACTAAAAACCAGCACTTAAGAAGATGCCCTAGCTGCCCAGTAGGGTGGGTGGACCTGGGGGTTGATAGTCTAGTATTCAAGGGTTTTGTGTTTCCATGGCCTCTCTAGAAGAAAACCTGAGATCTTGGCCTGTGTAAAGTCAAACAAAAATCCACATTCACATTCTCAAAAACCAGAAGACCAAGGTATTAAGTATTTTGTTTATTGATGTAAACTCTGTATGTCTTTACATCAGGGATATGCTGGCAATTCTTAGATTTTCACAGTTTGTAAGCTTGTTAAATAGGGTCATTATTTAAAATTAGGTAAATTTCCAATCAAATACATCGTATTAAAAATAAAGCTAATAAAAACTCAAAACTTACACTTCCTAAATATTTATTATACTTTATTATTATCTATTCTTTTAAGATTGGAAATACTACACGATGGTGTTGTCCTTCTGTACATTGCTTCCCAACTCCACGTTCATTAATGTCACACTGGTAGCTTGAAATTGGCCCTGATAGAAATGGAAATTGGCAAATGCTATAAGACTTCATTTATTGTTTTGTTGACTGCCAAACTTAAGAAAGTGATGGAAATTTTGTTAATTATGCTGATTAACTAAAAGTGTAACTACTAAGTCTGTAGTTATTACATTGTGAGCAGCAAAAAAAAAAAAAAGAAAAATTGAGTGTTTTAGAATTTATTATCTGATTCAGTAGTAATTCACATCACCTATGAACAAATAAAACTCAAACATCTTTGTTGTTACTCATTAACAAAAACAAAAATATCAACCAACATTCATGTTGGAACTATTAAATACATTTATTTGCCAATTGCAACCATAAGAAGGCTGCAGATACAGGAGTTCAGCAAAAATCAATGACAGTGAGGGACTCAATATATAAATGGACAACGGCCAGGCCACACATAACAGCAGAAGTGTAATCCACAACCGCTGCCACAACCAGTCCAGGAAGCCAATCTACAGACTCTTGCAGCAATCAGCTCTGAACAATCAGAACTTGGTCAATGTCTTCCAGCTTTCCTACTTTTTGTCCTCCTTTCCAACTCAAGACAAACCAGAGAAAGACAAATAGGCTTCCGAACCCATTGGGAACCTCTGCTTCCCAATCATATAAGATACTCCACTTCTAGTTAGCCTACCCTCAGTTTCCCCTTGCTAACCATGTCTAATCAGAGCACAATCGTGCTTCCCCCGAAACAAGGAGGGGTTTACTACAAAGTTCTCCCACGGCCCTTACTGCCTTTGAGTCTTTGCCAAATGCAAGTGATGGTGGCTGACTCCCTTGCTATAGCAAGCTCTGAGTAAATAGCCTTTGCTTATTCTCAATTGGGAGAAGATCTTATTTTTATAACCATAAAAGCAGTCCATGAGAATCAATTGACTATATGAAATTATAAATAAAGAGTATTTGATACTATATTATTGTTATTAATAATAGGTATACTATATATCTTTTGGATCAGTATAATTTTTAATAAACTTATGCTTGGACATACATGCATACTTTCTTTTTCAAAGTGCTAGTTGTTAAACATTTACCAGTACAGCACTGGGCTTATACTTTGTGAAATACAGATTAGGAAAAAACACAGAGAAGACAACATAGACTCTGAGTAGGAAAAGACAAACAAACTAGACTACCCTGAAAATATTCCCCTTGGGTCCTCTCTCACCTGAGTTTGGGATGCAAATTTATACCACTTATGTGGCCCATGGAAAGTCCCCAACACACATACACCCCACCTTTTAAGAAATTAACATGTAAAGGATCCTAGACAACGATAACTTTGAAGAGTCTGATGAAAGCCAACACAAATCCTTTTTGGAGAAAAAATTTCAATACACCTACTATTCCACAGGTAAATTCCTACTGAAGATGTGCCCACAATCAAAACTGCAAATGATTTACCATAACCAAGAGCAAAGAAACACAATAGCAAGAATCATCACTGTAAGAACTAGGAATTACAACAAATAAATCCCTTGAAACACAAAAACATGAAAAACCTCATATTTATGAAAACTCCTTAGAGATATAGTTATAAACAGGGTTTGGTTTTTTTTTCTTTCTATTCTAACTGCCTAGTGGCTATAAAACAAGCAAAATAAAACTAGGTATCTTATGTTTAAATTAGGTTTTTCTTAAAATTACCAAGGTGCTAAAAGAAATTAGAATTTGTTGTGGCTTACATAGACTTGGCTGTAATTACGGAAGTCTTTTGTACAAAGGCATTTCATCCCATAAACTGCCACTGTATTGCTTGGCTGAAAAGAATCATGGAGTACTAGCAGGTACTTCATAGGACACCACAGAAGGGTTTGTGATGGGAGAACTCAGTTGTGGGATCTGCGATTGATCCTATCATTTCAGGAAAAAATCCATACATCATTCATGAAATACAGTACTGTGTCAGGGCTAGCATTTATTGATGGAGAAGAGATTAGAGCCTTACCTCCCTCCCTATTTGTCCTTAGCTATTTTCTCTAACTCACTCTCAAAAAGAGTTAGTGCCTGCCCATTTCCTGGGGCTTTTTAATGCAAGAGAGTAGAACAGGTAGTGGGAAACAAGACTGGAAAGATAGGGGAGGGTGAAGAAATTTTAAAAAGAATTTTGGGGCTGGGTGCAGTGGCTCACACCTAAATTCTAGCACTTTTGGGAGCCTGAAGCAGGAGGATTGCTTGAGACTGGAAGTTTGAGACCAACTTGGGCAATACAGTGGCATCCTATCTCTAAAAGAAAAAAAAAATGTAAAACTTTAAATGGGCACGGTGGTACTCATCTGTAGTCCCAGCTACTGGGGAGGCTGAGGTAGGAAGATCGTTCAAACCCAGGAGTTTGAGGTTGCAGTGAGCTATGATGATGCCTCTGCACTCTAGCCCATGCAACACAGCAAGATCTTTTCTATTTGTTTAAATTTTATTTCAGAATATTTGGGGGTAAAAACGTTTTGGTTATCTTCTCTCAAAAAATAAATAAGAATAAAAAATAAAATAAAAAGGCTTTTGGAACTTGGGTTGGGGGTCAAGTAGACATCTTTCGATTGGGTTCCCTGGAAACAGATTTTTGGGGATTAAGAGAGTGGATAAACCGGATTAGGTAGAGGGCAGAGCTGAATTGCAATGTGATTGCACTGGAGACCTTAGCAAATCCTAAGAAGAACTCCAGAATTGGGATGCATGTGATTCCACTTAATGAAGTTAAGTACCAGAGTGACAGCGAGATGAGGGATATGAATTTCCAATGCTCTCACCAGTGTGTTGGTTTTGAGAATTTCCTTTTTTGTAGACATCTTGCTGTGTTAAGCCAGTTTGCCAAGCCATTTGATTTTTAATCTAAGCAATTCTCACCTTATTTACTAACTTCAGACCTTACTTCCTTTCTAAGATGGGATTCAGTGCAGAATATATCATACATAGAACTGGATAGCAATTGCCAGATAATCCATCATTCACTCATGCAACACATATCTTGTGATTGCCCTTGCCTTAAGGTGGGCACAGTCTGCTGGTGAAGGGAGAGACAAATCCACAATATGTACAATCAAGTGCTATCGAAACTTATCAAAAAGCCTGCAGCAGAGCCTTATGGGAGTACCGCAAAGGCAGAGGTCAGATCCATCTCACAGAAGTCATACACTCAAGTTAAGTTTTAAAAGAGAGGTAGATATTTGTATACTTTGGGCAAGAGAAATGGAGTAAGACAATCCAGGCAGAGGGAACAGAATGAACAAAAGAGAAAAATCTGAGCATCACAGAATAGCCTTCTATTAGCATACAAATTTAATTGTAATACTATACTGCTAATTTCCTGTAGCATTAGTCCAGAAGTTCAAATATATTATATTAGCGTGGCTGACAGAGTCTGGATCCCTAAAGATCTCCACTTTCTAGCATTCATACCCCTGTGTAGTCTCTCTCCTTGAGAATGCGCTGGACCTCGTGACTTGCTTCTAATGAGCAGACTATGACAGAAGTGATGGAGTGCCATTTTCATGATTAGATTACAGAGACCGTGGCTTTTCTTTTGCTCACCTCCTCTTGCTCACTTGCTCTGTGGGAAGGCACAGGGCATGTTTTGAATTGCCCTATGGAGAAGCCCATGTGACCAGGAGCTACAGGAGGCCTCCAGTCCACAGCCAGTGGGGACCCGAGGCCCTCAGCACAACAGTCCATGAGGAACTGAATCCTTCCAACAACCTGGAAGTGAGCTTGGAAGCAGATCCTACCACAGTAAAACTTTCTGACCCAGGAATACCTTGACTGCAGACTTGTGAGACACCCTGAAGCAAAGGCTCATGGCTAAGTTTTACCTGGATTCTTGACTCACAGAAACTTTGAGATAATAACTGTGAGAGGTTTTAAGTTGCTAAGTTTTGGAATAATTTGTTATGCAGAATTAGATTACTAATTCAGTTAGCCTACTATCTTTTGTGTGAAATGCTTTCTGCTATCATGAATTAGGATAGTAGCTTAGGTTTCCATTTAGACAAAGTCTCTCTCATGCAGTAAATATTGTATGCCAACTCACACTTAGTAATTCTCCTTAATGTTCGAATACCTTTTGTACACATGGCTGGACCAACCCAGATGACACTGTGTAAGACGTTTCTGTACACTGGGTACCTCTAAAGAAAGAATCTACTAATAACAAGAGTTAGAATTGGTATTGCCATCATTTTGTACCATTCTAAAGTTCTGTATATTTTTAAAGACCAATTTAAACATACTTTTTAAAGTGCTGGATACTAGCCAAACTAAGGATATATTGCCTCTTCTCTAGTATAACATCCTAGAGTCCCAAAACAATGTCCTACAAAACAGTTTATATTTAAGTGTCTATTTTGATGAATAGACTATTTCTTGAATGGTCTTATTAGTGCTGCAATGATTGGCATATCATCTCTCTCCAAGGACAGTCAAAGAATCTGCACAAAAATGTGCCTTGTTTCATTCATGTGGAAGAAGCTGATATTTTGACTGCTTCACAAGTCACTTGACTATTCCATGTTTTATACAAGGTTTTGAAAATAAAAACAAAATTCATACTGACTAGACAAGTGTCAAAATACATCTCGAAAGCAATATGCATTGAACTGCCACTGTCAACATTTCGAGCAATTGGCTTGTACCCTAAATCACAGGCCAAAATTCACATCCCTTTGATGAATTCTATGGCAGGCCAGTGGGTCTGAAAAATCAACAAGTTTTCGAGTTATAAGGGACGTTAGAGATCACTTATAATCAGTCACTTGCACTAGCCCCACCATTTTACTAATGCGAAAAAAAAATCTGCTACATCCATCAGTATTCTTTGTAATATTAAATATATTATTCCATTTCTATCTACACATAAAATTTTAAAATCTTGATTTTTATTTTATGCTGCTGTGCAAGGGCTTTTTATTATTGAATATAACAGAGGTTTTCTATGGCCTGTTTTAGATATTCAGTTGTTCTTTGAATCAAGTATGGCAGACATTTGTGTTGGAGCATCTCTTTTAGGGCCTGTTGCCCATATTTAATGATTGAGTTTTATGAGAAGATAAGGAATGAAATTGTTGATTTAATGTACTATCAATTATGTGGCAAAAACTCTTTTTGAGTTTACTTTTTATTTTGGAAAATTTCACACACCTAGAGAAAAAGAGAGAGTGCATGTATCTATCATTCAACTTCAACAATTATTAATATGAACCTATTTGTGTTTGTCTATTCTCCAACTCTCCCACCATGATTGTTTATTATAAATCATATTTAAGACATCTTTTTATTCCATCCATAAATATTTCAGTATTTGTTGAGAAGAGATAAGTATGCCTTTAAAAAATATAACCACAACACCCTTATTATATCTAAAAGTTAAAGCAAATCCTCGATATTCTCAGTGTTTAGCCTTTAATTTTCTTATAAGTGTACTTTTACAGTATTTTTTTTATTATTGTTCAAATCAGGATACAAACAAGGTTCCATTTAGTTGGCTCATCTACTAGGTCTCTTTAAATTTATAACAGTTCCTTCACTCTTTTTTGGTACCATTTATTCTGGTCTGATATTTAGATCTAGAGCCATCATTCAATTGAGATGTGATTCTTTATGTCTGATATCCATCTGTTCATCCATCCATCCATCCATCCATCTTTCATTCTAACCTAGATGTAGTACCATTTCTGTAGAGGTTACAGAGGAGATTTTCTCTGTCACAAAACTTAAAAAATTCTAGAGAAGATGGGGAAGACAAATTCATATTCCCGATTCTCATATATATTTTAAAGTAATAGCTTCTATTAAGTTAAAACAGATGCATGCAAAAAGGAACAAAGTCAAGAAACTACTAATTGCTAAGGAGAATTTTAAAGTCCAATGGAGACATAAGAAAAGTGTGCGAATAATAATGAAAGCTAGAAAATAAGGATCAAAACAGCAGTTGAAATAAAATGGTTTGGGAGCTCAGAGTAAAGACAAAGGACTTCTTTTCTTCTAATTATTTTGCATAATAAGTTATACACATTATTCTTAATCCACATGAAAAAGAAAAAGCTAACATCCACAATAACCACAGATATGACATTTATCTATAGTTTTTGCCACTATTCCTCAGTTTTCCTCTCTGAAAATGGAGAAAGTATTTATATTTAGCTTCTATATTTTGTGAAGATTAAATATGATAATGAATATGATGCATTTAGCAGTGGATATTTGCTCATTAACAATCATTTTAAAAAAAGCAAGACTGTTTAGTGCCCTTAAAATTGTGGTGTTCTTGCTTTTTTATGGCTTATTGGTCACTTCAGCTGATATGAACTAAGATAAAGAATTGAAAAAACACAACTGTAAGCCTTTTTCTGAAAAAAAAATTAGGCATTTTCTTCTATGTATATGCAAACAATTAATATATGGTACAGGCTATCAAAATTCTGGTTTTACATTAAACAATTTCATAATTTTTTCCTTACCTTTAATATATATCGGTCAAATACTTTTCTCAAAGCATAAAAGGAGAATTTCTCTCTTTTGACAATCTAAACTATTCAAGCATGCCCAATACTTAGAGAATTTAATATTTTTAGACATGTTCAACTGCTTTTTCACTTTTAATTGCAACTTAGGACTCAACAGCAAGATCCCTTTTCATAAGGCCCGATACTGCTTTCTTTCCTGCAAGAAAATCTTGTTCCAATTTTTTTAGTATGTGAGTTGAATGCTTCTAATTTAGAATCTGTCACCTTTATAACCTCCCAAAGCTCTTATAACATCAAGAAAGATTTTCTTTGTCATTCAATTTTCTGATGCCTTTCTACATTTTTCTCTTTTTATTTGTGTCTCAAAGACCCTGGCCTTTGGAATTTTGTATTCTGGACATCATTTTTTAGCTATACCAACTAATATTCCTGATGTCATTTTTTAAAACAATTATTTGTTAGAATAACATGGTGGGATCTCTAAAGCCTTAAGAATCTATGAAGATTAAATCTATGAGACAGCCAGCTATGGAACTTCAACTTTAATTCTACAAACTAAGAAAGAATCCTTGGAGTTCAAATTAAATTGAAATGAAACTGGTTGAATTTAAGTAATATTTTAGGCCCCAATGCTTAAGTACTTTATTTATGGACTAGAATTAAATAATGTTTAAAAATGAATTCATTTCTGAATTCAGCATCAAATAGGCTTGCTTCTGTTCCAGAGTTTTGTTTGTTATCATGAAATTGGCTATACTTGCTATTAATTTTTCAAAGACATTTATGACATCATGTCAACATTTAGAATAAACTTGCATTTCCATGGAAACCATTTTGGAGGGCTGGTTCCCACAATTAAGATCTTAAGAGGGTTTTTTTGGTCAAACTCCTTAGGAGGAATTGTAATTTCTTTAAACAAGGCAATTCTGCATATAAAAACTAAAAATGATTCATTGGAAAGTGTTTAATATTATATTTTGAATATATTTTTATCAATTACTTTTTCTTAGAGTTGTAATAATATATATAAAGACTGTACAACTTTTGAAATTATTACGAGCAGGTGGAAACTTCTGCTCTGGATGTATATTTTAAGGCTATAATTTCTGACTGTAGATAAATATAGAGCTAATTCAGAGGTGTACCAGTTATATTCCAAAAGACATTCCTCCGTGTGTCTAATGATATGACTGATTTGAAAACTGACAAAAGTCCTTTGCTGCTATACAGCTGACTATACTTGTTTAATCCTTGTATAAAATGAACACTTGATTATTTCTCAAAATTTCCATTTCAACCTGTGCTGCCTTGAATCTAGGCTATTTTTGAGGATAATTTAAAAATAAATATATAAAAGGTGTACAACAGTTTGACATCTAGGTTTGAGCAAAGTCACTGTCCCAGGTAATTTGTAACAGGGAAGAAATCACTGGGAGAGAAAACTTACGCAATAGCACAATGTGGACCTGTCGCGTCAATTCAGCGTCTGTCTCGGCTAACCAAGGCAAACACCTCACTTTCCCTCTGTTTCTCCTTATTCTTTCTCTAGCTCCTTCTCGTCCGTTCTTTCTATTGATTGTTGGACCTGACAAATAGCACTGGCTTTGAATTGAACTAAGAGGCATTTTGCCCATCCAAGAACCACAAAATATCTGGTGAGTTTCTCAACTTACGATGTTGCAAGTAGCAGGCCATAACGCATTTCTAAGTCATATGGATTGCATTTTAGCATTGTTTCATCAGCATAACAGTGGTGTTATTCAATCACTGAAGATGATTTATGCATCTAAAAACTGACTTGTAGTTTCTATTGAATGAGATCTCTGTAGGGCTCTCATTTTTTCTTCTGAGTTTCCCTAGTGAATTTTATCTTTAATGCCTTGGGTTAAGTAAATAAGCCATTTCATTAAGCCAAACATTTCCCATTCCATGAAATGTTTCTCAAGTAACTCGATTAATGTTCAAAACCAATATTTGAGTAGGTGCATAATGTAATTAAAATTTCATAAAATTGCTATAATCATAGTAACTCGGTAATAAGCAACCTTATTTATCACACAAATGATTTCTTTGGATTTCTAACATGCACTTTATTTAGCTAATTCAGTAACAAAAAATAAATATATATACATTTGCATACATATGCATATATATACGTATACACACACACACACACACACACACACACACACACACACATATATATTCCCCTTCCTCCAAGAAAGTTTGTTTTTTCAAAGGCATATTTGACAACCGGTACTTTCCGCTAACAAAAAGCCAATATTTTCTTGCAGACTGGTCTCTGGATGACTTAATAGGCTGAACACAAAGATGGCTAAATTCCATTTTATCTTCCGAATAAAATGACTTATCCCAGAAAGCTATCAGGTACTATGACATAACGTGGAAGGGAGTGATACTGAATTATTGAGGGAGTGATACTGAAATACTGTTCCTCCACAAACCAAACATAACTCACTGATGTTTAATACTTTAGTTCTTATGTATAGTGGTGAGTGATATCATGTATATTATATTAGGTAAATTACTGTTGTTCATGTGTTTATGTATGCTGTCTGATATTTTTTCTTTCCTTAGTCTCCTTAAGTGTCTGTCACTGATTCTCAAACTTTCATGCAAATAAATGTCAGCATGGAATTTTTTAAAAATACAGATTCCTGGGCACAGAGATTCTGAGTAATTATAGCTGAAATGGAACCCAGGAATCTGCATTTTTCCAAGCATCTCAAGTGACTCTGATGCAGACGGTCCAAGAACTACACTTTGATAAATGCTGCTGCGGGGGTCTGAAATCTCATGTTTATGCTGCTTCTATTGCAATTCCTCCTGCGCCTATTGGCGTGCTCTGTTCATTTAAGACAGGCTGCTTCACAGTATGTCTGCCTCAAAATGACACAACAGAGTAAAGTTTAGAACAGTGCTCTCTGATAGAAATATAACGTGAATTACGTATGTAATTTAAAACTTTATAATAGCCTCATTTAAAAAATTAAAAAGAAATAGGTGACATTTAATTTTAATCATACATTTCCTTTAACCTTATATATCCAAAATATTATCATTTCAACATGTAATCAACAGAAAAACATTTAGATACTTTAATTCTCTTTTTCATACTAATAAGTCACATTTGACAGACTTCCAAATTAACAGCTTAGAGAAGATCTTACGATTCATAACTTATATGATGTCCCTCAGTAAAAAATCTTATGAGTCTCTCAAATCTTATCAAGAGTTCCTCAAACTACTGACATGCTAATTAATTTGTAACCTACTGACACTTAAAAACACACTAATTTGTTTCTAAATCATAAAGTTTTACTAATTTATTTCTAAATCATAAAGTTTTACTAATCATCTAACATGTAAAACATTTTAGCCTATATGTCCTAATCTATAGCCAATAATTATAACTTCTATATTGTACCCTCTAATAAAAAAAAGACAACTCCAATATAAAGAGTCTCCCTGCCTTCTCCTAAACTTTGTTATAAAAACATTCCAACTCATCACAGATTTTAAAGCACATCCAACTTTGTTGGTTTGTCATCCTGAGTCAATCCTCACATTTGGCTTCCAATAAACCTTTATCAAATTATTTCTGCCTCAACACAGCCTTAATTTTGGTTGACACCAAATCTTCAGAATCTGGCATGTAATTTATACTAACAACCTGTATCAGTTCAATAGCTACATGTGGCAAATGGCTACCATATTACAGAGCACAGGACCACAGGGTAGCCTTGCACGCATATTTCCTAAAACCACACCAGTGTGTTCAAAAATAAACAAATCACACCATGACATTTCCAATACTTTAGTTCTTATATATAGCAGTGAGTGAAAAGCCTCTTAATTTACATGCATCCAACAAATCCACTGGGAATGTCGTGATAGCCAGAAGTGTATCAGACTAAGTGGTGTTGCCAAGGTCTGATTACCTGAGATACAGCCTGTGGGATATGAAGCTATTTCCCTGCAGGTCCTTTTCTGTGGCCTAAGTGAGATTTTATGAAAGAAGACAGACTCCATGGAGGTGTCTGGGGTTTAGACATGTCATTCATTGGCCTTGAAATTCTGCAAAGATCCAGATTTTCTAAGCAATGGTTGGTAAAATAATTTGCTTTACTGTTGGATTTAAATACACTCTACTTACAAAATACTAACAAATTTTCACTTCTATCTGCTTACAATATATTTTAAAGGCACCTAGAAAGGTACAGACAAAAATCAATTGCTAACGTTTACTGAGTGTCAACAATAGTCCTCACAAGAACTAACATTTATTGAGTGCTTACTCTAAGCATCATTCTGATGGTTTTACATACATTATCTCATTTAATCTTCACAGCAACTCAATGTGATATGTACTATTATTATTCCCATTTTACAGATGGAAACAAATTGAAACAAAACAAAACATGACCCTGAGGCTTAGAGAGATGGAGCCACGTGGCCACGGTCACTTCAGTGAGTGGTAGAGCCAGGTTTGTAACAAGGCAGTTGGATTCTGGGGTATGTAATCCTAACCCCTCTATCAGTTTCTCCACCTTGGAACTATTGTCATTTGAAGGCAGTTAATACTTTGTCGTAGGGGCCTATCCTGAGCACTGTAGGATGTATAGCAGCATCCTTGGCTTCTATCAACTAGAGGCCAGTAGCATCTCACCCTGCAAAGTTGTAAAAACCAAAAATATCCAAATGTGCCCTGGGGAGCAAAGTCATCTCTGATTGAGAATCACTGCTTTATATGAACTGCCTCTCTGTAATATGCGTGGAGTGTGCCAGGTGCCTTCTAGGAGGAGACACGACAACAGAAGCAAGAGGAACAGATGAGACGAGGGGCCGTAAGCCAAGGGATGTACGTGGCTCTGACAGCTGCCAAAGGCAAGAAAACCAGTTCTCCATGAGAACCTGCTCTAGGAGGAACCAGCCCTGCCGACACTTTGACTTTAGGCTGGTAATACTCATTTTGGGCTTCTGACCTCCTGAACTGTAAGAAAATACATTTGTGGTGTTTTAAGCCATGAAGTTTATGGTAACATTTTTCTAGTAGCACTAGAAAACGAATACAGGTTTTGGCCAAACTTCACCACAGCTCTCTCAGGTAGAATTTCTTATTTCCATTTCCAGGATTAAGCAACAGCAAGTCAGACTCTTTAAGCAATTGGGGCTGGGTGTAGTGGCTCACACCTGTAATCCCAGAACTTTGTGGGGAGGATCCCTTGAAGCCAGGAGTTTGAGACCAGCCTGAGCAACAGAGCGAGACCCCCATCTCTATAAAAGATAAAAATCAGAAAAATTAGCCAGTCATAGTGGCATGTGTCTGTAGTCCCAGCTACTCAGGAGGCTGAGGCAAGAGGATCCCTTGAGCCCAGGAGTTTGAGGTTGCTGTGAGCTATAGTGATGCCACTGCACTCTACCCAGGTGACAGGGTGAGACCCTGCCTCATAAATTAATTAATTAATGGTGAGACTCAGGGTCCCAAAGCCAGCAAGAGTGAAACCAAGATTTAAAACTAGGTCCATTTTACTGCAAAATCAGGGCTTTTCCCATTGACCATGAGGTGTTTCATTCATTTCCCTAATGCACAGATATAATACAATATTTATTTAATCTCAACTATTTCAAGATGTAGAACATGGATAATACTCTTTTGGGAGGACATCTGGAAACAAAATCCATTTCTGGATAGAAAAATATTTGGAAAAAAATACTAATGGCAATCTTTCTTTCTCATCTTAATTGTCAATTACGCCTAAGAAGAGGATTCTTGTGATTTCCACATCTATCTGGAATAGGGATTCTTGGAGATTTGGAGAGAGAAGGTAGGAAAAACAGCAGTCTTCTTTCAATGCAGATCAATGTCCTTAAACACTTGTGCTACCACCAGATGCTGACCATTTTGACTGGCCTATTCATTTTTAGACTTTTGGAGAAGTTTAAATGTCCTTAAAAAATCTAACTAACAAAATATAGGCTTGCAATCAGCATTCTTTTTAGCATTATGATTAAGCAGCAGATTAATCTGACCTATGTGCCCTGTTTTCAAGACAATTAAAATACTGGAAAAGGCATTAATGATATCATAGTCAATAAAAATGTTCTCATTATGCAAAGATCTCATTATCAGAAGTACATTTATGGGTTATTTGCATATCTAACTATTTGGCTTCTAATATTCTTGCCTATAAATCTATCTTTTTTGTCTTTTCTGCTGATTCTTGAATTTTTTTCCCCACTTTGGACAGCTTTATAACATGACGTCGAAGAGTAAGGGCTTTGGAGTTGGACAGCCGTAGCTCCGGGTCAATCCTGCACTAGCTGTGTGACCCTGAGCAAATGATTGAATCATTTTAAGCTACAGTTTCCTTGGTCATCAGAAGGATATATTAGGTTATTAAGTATGAAATGTCCGATTTCCTTAAGTACTAAGTTCGACAGTTGATATCTCTGACATTTCACTTTGACACTTCTTGGGTTTTATTTAATTTTATTTTTTTAATTTTTATTGTGAAGACACATCCTCATTCTTTCAAATGCACATTTTGGCTTGTGATTATCTTTCAATTTTTTTTAGATCAATTTTTGTGAAACCATGGATAAGTCAAAAGTTCATGTTATTTTTGAATGTGACTTCCATCGTGGAACCAATGCAACACAAACGGCTTGAAATATCAACGAAGTGTTTGGGAAGGATGTGGCTATAGAATGCACAGTACATCGATGATTTAAAAAGTTCCATTCTGGTGATTTTAATCTTGAAAATGAGCCACATGGGCGACCTGAGACCAAGGTGGATAATGAGTGGAAAGCTGTAAGGGAAGTGAATCCATCTCAACCTATGCGTAAATTAGTAGCAAGGTTTGTTGTTACTATTCCAATAATATTGGACCATTGGAAACAAATGGGCAAGGTAAAGAAGTTGGATAAACGGGTTCTGCATGAATTAAATGAATGTCAGAAGAGAAATCACCTCAAAGCTTGCTTTTCTTTGCTATCACGACATAAAGGTGAACCATTTCTACAGTGTATTGTTAATGTGTGATGAAAAATGGGTTCTTTTTGACAATTGTCAAGTCTTTGGCATAATGGTTGGATAAAGATGAAGTGCCAAAACACAGTCCAAAACTGAATATTCATCAAAAAAAAGCTGATGCTGTCTGTTTGGCGGTCCAGCATTGGTATTATCCACTACAACTTCATGAAACCTGGTCAATGGATTACAACAGCTGTCTACTGCAACCAACTGGATGAAATAATGAGGATGCCCATGATTAAGCAGCCAAGATTGTTCAATAGAGACAGGCCAATCCTGTTGCAAGACAACACTCGACCTCATGTCTCACAAATAAGGCTGCTTACACTACAGAAGCTGAAATTGGAAATTCTCTGTCATCCACCATATTCACTGGACCTTGCACCAACTGACTACCACTTCCTCCAGGCTTTGGACCACCTCTTGCAAGGAAAATATTCAATTCTGAACAAGCTGTGGAAAACACCTTTTGCGATTTCATCGCCACTCTCTCTCCAGACTTCTTCGCTGCTGGCATAAACAAGCTACCATTAAGATGTCAAAGCTGTGTGGATAGTTTAGGTGCATACTTTGATTAATTGTACTGCTTCTTGTGTGAGATATAATAAACTATACTTTTAATTTGAAATCAGACATTTCAGATTTAATGACCTAATAATTACAGAACCTGCTCACGGGGCTGCAATGGGGATTCTCGAGACAACACAAAGAGGTCTTTTAGCACAGTGACTGCTTACTCTGAGATGCCTCCTGATCTTCTTCAGCTGCTTTCCCCCCCCTTTTTTCTTTATTCTTATAAACAGTATTTCCATTCTGACCTCAAACTATGCTATTCAGAACTGATGCCATGCCTTCTCTCTTTGCTCCCTGAAAATCTACCTGTATTTCGCATTTTAATGAATGGCAGTTCCAGTCCCTCATCCAATTGCCTGAATCAGAAAGTCGATGTCATCAGAATCTCTCTCCTCTGGTTCCCTACCACCAGTCCCGTATCTCCTCTGCAAATCTGAGCAATTCTGGTATGTCCTACCTCCCAGGTGATTACTGTATCCTATCTTTCTCTTAAATCTGCACATTCGCTACGTGAGTTCAGACTTTCATCATTTCTTTCTTTTCTCCTGAAGTGACTTCCCTGTCTCCAATTTGCCAGTCACCTGTTCTCCACAGCCCTGCCAGAGAGATCTTTTGATAAAATGTGTGTACAACCGTATTGTTCACCAGCTTAAAACCCTTCTTTTCTAAGAACCTTTAAATAATCTTGATAGCAGAACATCTGCCTACCTCTTCAGACTCATGTCCTATCGGTACCTGCTTCCACCTGCTAACAGTGGCTATGTATTAGAATGATCTCAGCAGCTTTTAAAAATAGCAATGCTCTTGTCCCTAGGTACTTCCCCAAACAAATTAGAATAGAATCTCTTGGCCCAAGATGCAGTGTTTTGTTCTGTTTTTGGCATTTTAAAAATATTTAAATATTATGTATTTTTTAATTTACAAAATTTTTAAACTTCAACAAAAAGAGAGAGTGGTACAATGAATCTCCATCTACTTATACACCAGTATTCAACAGTTATCACAATTGCGTCATACTTGTTAACCTGTAACATTTTTTGTTTAAATATTTTAAAACAAATCTCAGGCATTATCATTTCATAAATTCTTAACAAGAATTCTTTGCTATCATCTGCTGCCCAGACCATAATAAATCTTCTCAGTTCTACTGAAAATAAATTTTTGCCGAAAAAAAAATGCCTTCTTTGAATCAGAAGGAAATAAACCCACATAACACATTTGGTTATTAAATCCATTAAATATTTTCAAATCTAGAGCAGAAACCCCCCACTCCCCCATCAACCTCCAGTCTTTCCCCTGGCATTGATTTATTTTAGAAGTGGATCGATTGTCCTGTAGAATGTACTACTGATTTATCAGTCGGTTTTCTTGAGGTGTCATTTGACTTTTTCCTAAATTTCCCATCATTGCTTTTTAAAACATCCCCGATAATTCTGATGTCCAGCCAAGGCTGAGGAAGAGTTGCCCTTTATCCATACAAAATTAGCATACTTTGAACGCATTAGGCTTCTCTATGTCGTTATATCAATAGCTACTATCATCCACTGAGCACGTCTAGTTCATGCTGGTCAATGTGCCAGATCCATTTCTCACGTTAACCTCGCCACCACCCTCCCAAGAGGAAACTAAAGCTTAAAGTTGGGTGACTTGCTCAAGGAACACAGCTGATAAGTAGTAAAGCTGGATTCCAATCCTAGACTATTATTGGACTCCCAAATCTATGTTTTCACAACAATGCTGGCCTAAATGGCTCCTTATTTTCATTGAAGACTTAGATGTAGTGGCATTTTAAATTGGAAACACAGACTGATTATCAACTGACAGACAAGCTGTGTTAAGCACCTTAATCTCCCACAATACCAAGGTCATATCTTCATCAGCCTGTGGTTATGATTATTTCTGTCCTTACACTGGCTAGACCTGTGCTGTCCAAACGATGGTCATTAGCCATGTGGGACTAATGAGTTATTAAAATGTGGCTATTCTAAGCTGAACTATAAGTGTAATATACACATTGAATTTTAAAGACTCAATATAAAAAAAATCCATAAACTATCTCATTCATACTTTAAAAAATTATTTACATGTTGAAATGATAACATTTTGGATATACTAAATTTTAAATATATTATTTAAATTAATTTAATCTGTTTCCTTTTACTTTGTTTAATGTTGTTATTAGACATTTTACAATTACAACGGTGGCTCACATTATATTTCTATTGGACAGTGCTGAACTAGACCCTGAACTCCTTGAGGGCAAGTAGGTCTTTGTAATTTCTGCACTTCCAACAACTGCCTGTTTTATAGTAGACATAACAAATGTAGGGCAAATGGTAGACCTTGAGTTCCAAAATAGAGGTCATAAATACAAAAGTATAACTGATATAATGTCAGGATTCTCTCATTTTCTATAAAATACTGATTAGAGATTTTTTGTAAAAAAAATTCACATTAAACTGATTAAACTGATTAAACTGATGATATACTTTACTTGAAGATGATGGCATTAACATTCTGAAATAAATATTTATCAACAGTAACAAAAAAAGTAGCAAATGTATATATTTTAGACATAAAATATGTGGAAAAGATGGAAGATAAATATCAGTGTCCATAGACTAAATGGTGTGTACTTGGATAAAACTGCTTTCAGAATCAAGCCTTGTGGTCATAAATCTCCTGAAGTTCAAGTGCTAATCAGACTCCTGGAGAGGCTGACTTTCTGGCTTCTGACCTGAAACGTAAGCACTGCAAGGGCCAGGTATGATCATGAAAGCAAAACCCTTGTAGACAGTGAGGATTTGACATAACTTTTGAAGTATCCACAGGGGTCAGGAGATTGTCAATGTCAAGCACGCTCAACAGAAAACAGTGTTTTCTCCTCATGGAAACTTTACTGGCCCTGAACAGGTACCATCCAGGATAAGGTGGAAAGGTATCCTGCTGTCTCCAGTGCTTGTCCTTTAAATATCTGTGTGTATCATCTACATATGTACATATACACACACATCTATATGTGTGTATTTACACGCACAGATAAACACACACGGAGATCAAACAGAAAACCCATCCTCACGATATTTCAATGAAGAGAATCCTCTTTGAAAAAGAGCTAAAATGAAATTCCATTTCTTATTAATATTTACCACCTGTCCACCTCCTCCTGACTAGTGCAGAATTATCTTTGTCTGGACCTCGGTGATGCCTCTGAACCAGGCTCCAGAAAATGAGCATCTGCTGTCTTTGGTTGAGTGAAGGATGGAAATGCATTGTTTTGGGCAACTCTAGTTATTCAGAAGCCTGTCCATCTGAAAAGGTTTGAAGATCTTTTCCCCTCATTTTCCTTATTATTGTAGTTAAAAGTATTTAAACCTAAACCATCATTTCTGAGCTCATGAATTTAGTACCTGAAGTACCAAGTTTCACCATCCAGCATCTTTGTGAATATTATATTATTTTACCAGCAGCTAAAAAGAATACCTATACTTTATATATAACTCACTATACAAACTATGTAAGAAGAACTATGCTTTAGATACATTTTTTAGTTTTATTTTTAATTATTATGGTTTACATAATAGTTGTACATATTTATAGGCTATATGGGATGTTTTCATACAGGCTAAATACACTTTTATTAAAACAAACCAAAGAAACCATAAAAACTGGACTTTAGTTGAGATAAATATATAAATACCTTCATTCTCACATTGCTCTTTCAAGAAGACCACGAAATAACATTTGATTTTCCTATGGAATTTAATTATTCAGGATATAGAATTATGGTAGGCTGGCTCTCCACCTATACCCCCATTATCCAATTTATTTTAAGTTTACTCTGCAATGAGGGGAATTTAACCACAGGGAATTTGTGTTACTGGTTCCATAGGATACGTGAAAGTTAGACCTTTAACTATAAGAGTCTGTGCAGGAAATGAATGAAGGAGCCAAATTCAATTAATTGCTCATATTATTTTACTACGTAAAAGAAATCAGAACTATGTTACTTCATAATCCTGTAACGTGGTTCGCTTTATAACAACACCTGGATTCTGACCTTCATCCCCTCCACTTTCACAGAAGTCTAATTGGCGGATACTTCCATGAGTGAAAGCAGAAGTTAAAGTAATAATACTGACAGCTCATTCATGGACAAGAAAGATAAATTCCGACGGTTTTCATAAAAGCTCACATTTATTCAGTGCGTCTATAACGGGAATAAAAGGTCAAGAATTTAACCTTCGCAGCTGTCTAAGGAAGTAGATAATGTTACCACCCTCTTTTTTGGCAGAGAAGGAATTGGGATTCATTAACTTGCCAAAGTCATATTTTACTATGTAGTGGACCTAGGATTCCTTCCTGATGAATCTTTTTTAAGGCTGTGTTTTCTTAAACACTAAATCATCAAACTTTGCGTGACTTTGGTCTTGAATAGTCAGAACAGGACAAGGAGGCAAACCTCTATAGGAACTTGGCCTGCTATTTCTGTATTTTCTGGTCAATCAAATTGGTCAGATTCAACTACTTTGCTTTATAAGTAAAAGATATACCCAAGTTAACCTCAAGAGGTTTGATGACAAGATGCTACTGGGGAAGGAAAAGAGGTCCTTCCTGATTCTGAGTAAGTAGAAGAAATAAAGTCATATTCATTTATCCTTTAACAGAAGATATTTGGCTAGGTTTTAAAATTAGCCTTCGTTTTTCAAATTTGTTTTGTTTTTATATGAGAATCAACATAATTCTCTCTTGGTCCCCACAGACAGGCTAAGAGATTGTATGGCTTAGCAGCAAAGGTACTTTATTCAAGGCTGTCTTAGCGAGAAAATTCACTTTTCACATAGTCCAGAAACATTTATCTATTTGGAACAGTACACCATGTAAAACAGTCTGTGGATAGAATATTTTGCTCCAGGTAAAGCTGTTCAAATCCTTAGCTGAATATACAGTAAACAGAGCATTACACAGGAAGCTGCTGGGGGAACATATGGTCTTTGTCAACAGTAAAATCTCTGAATTGTACAGTGTCATTAGCAATGGGCTCACTTGATTCAAATACAGACCCACACGTGTTTGCGTAAACTCTGGTGACTCAAACACTTGCCCTGGTTAGGACCAGCTGACAGTGTCTGTCTTCTATTTAAAGGAGCACAGGAAAGTGGAGGGGGTACGTGACATGTAGAATGATTGATTTTCCTATGACAAGCAGCAATATGCCTGCCCAAAGCTGGTATCTTATCATTTCAATGAGTCAGATCATTAAATTTGAATTATGGCCCATAACAATTGACTAGGCTAAAATGATGAAAAGCTGGTCTCTTGCCAATGGAATTAAGCCCATATTACTTTGTTTTCAGCTAGGATAGTCAAACATATGTGTCACATAGCAGCCTTCCCTGGTGCAATGAAGATGCAAATTGGAAGCTACAAGCTATAGCCCTAAGCGATTTTTACCCTTATATATGGAAAACACAAATTATTAATAAATAATTCACCTGAGACTTCTGATGTTTTCCTGCCTTGGGAGATGTTAGGACATTATGGGTGTATATTACCTTTAATTCATACATAAAACCCGTCCTTGGTGGCCTAGAAGACTGTTTGTCTATTTCTAGCATATTCTTTTTTTTCCCTTTTGATAAATGGTTTCTGTGTGGAGCATATTTAATCAGCTGCTTACTTGTCTTTCAACCCTAAAATTCCATGAAGCTTGTTGTAGCTAGTCTCCAAAAATGGCCTGCAAGAAGCCATGGCTTCCAGGAATCATTCCATCTGGGCTCATCTGTGCCACCCAAAGAATGCAGTGGAAATGACACTGTGCGACTACTGAGACTAGGTTATGGGAATCAGTACAGCTTCCACCTTGCTCTGCTGGAATGCTTGCTGGTAGTCAGCTACCACGTAAGAAACTCAACTACCCTGATGGCTCCATGCTATGAAGACGCCCAAGTTACCCACAGGAAGAGGCTATGCAGAGAACAAAAGAGAGAAGGAAATGAGTGGCCAGCCCTCAGCTGGTCCAGCCATCTCAGCTAAGAGGCCAAACATGTGAGTAGGGAAGCCATCTTGCCCACTTCGATCCCCAAAGATGGCACATGGAGAAGAATCAAGGAACTCAGCCAATAGCCAGAAAGAAGGCCCTATGCACATTGTCTCAATTGAGCCATTCCAATCATCTCCAGACATTTAAGCCACCCTAGCTGAGGCTTCAGACGCCAGGCAGTAAAGACAGGTCTTCCCAGCTGTACCAGACCCAAATTCCGGACACAGAGAATTAGGAACAGGATAACATGGTGCTGTGTTATATTACCAAGTTTTGGAGTAGTTTGCTACACAGCAGTAGATTACTAGAGTAGGCTTTTGTGTGTCCTAAATACTGGTAAAAGTATACTCATTCTAAAATGTAGATTCTATTCTGCTTGGACTTCAAAAGACAGTTGATACAAGCTCTTTCAAGGGAAGACCAGTTTCACATACAAGTTTTGTCAAGAAACTACTTTTTATAACTAACTCAAATTTCTCATGCTGCAAATAGACTCATTCTCCTTATTTCTCTTCTTCTATTTCCAGGAATACAGAGACTATCCAGTCACAGACTTTTACAAAATAACACATTTCATATCTAAAGGTCATTCTTAAATCACCAACTATATTTCTCTACTCTGGGATTCGAAAAATAGAAAAAGCTTTGGAGTCAACATGATCTCTGACCTCCATTTGGATTCCTGCTCTGCTGCTTAAAAACCCGTGGTCTTATCTGGGTTCATAAATTTCCGTTTCCGGCCAATGTAAAGTGGGAGTAACGATGCCCAACTTAAATGTCTGCTGGGAGGGTTAGTAGGAGACCAAGTAGGTAAAATACATAGCACTATGCTGAATGTAATAAATGACAACCTTTTAAACACAGTATCTTCTGCCCTTTGCATCTTTGTTTCTCTACTTCACACTCTTTTCAAGGACCTCTCAGTTGAAGTAATCAAAGCTGGGCATTGTGAAGTAATACGTATATTAATAGGCTCGACTTAGCCATCCCACATTGCAGATATATTGCAAAACATCATTTTGTGCATGACAACTGTATACAATTTTACTTGTCAATTAAAAAAATTCATGTTTTTAAAAAAACCTAGACATCATAATTTACCTAAGGTGATCTGAGATCTGAGGAGGTCAATGCAGAAGGGAAAGTGCAAGTGACCTTATTCTACCTGTTGGGTTATTTCTTATCAAAAAATAAATAAATAAATAAAAAGAAGAAGAAGAAGAAGAAGAAGAAGAAGAAGAAGAAGAAGAAGAAGAAGAAGAAGAAGAAGAAGAAGAAGAAGAAGAAGAAGAAGAAGAAGAGGAAGAGGAAGAAAAAAATCACCATTCTAATGTATTAATTAACCTGGGTCAAAGAAAGTATTTGTATTCAAGAATAAAAACTATTGTCCTGGACACTGAATTCAAGAGCAAATAGTATGAATTGTTTCCATTTTAATGAATAGAGGGTGGAATGAAGAATTGAAGTCAGGCTCAGGATGTATAAGAAAGAATACTTTTTTTTCTTAAAACCCATAATAGAATTTGAAGGGAGAAAAGCTTTTGGTTTCCTTTTCCTTAGTATAAAATTTTTGTGAAAATACCATAAACTTGGTGGCTTTGATGGAGGAGAAAATGCAGACAATTATAATAGCTCTAACATATGCTGGGTATTGCTCACTCCTGAATACCGTCCTGTGTGCAGGGAGGGCTGCTAGGCACATATGACGGCCACTGAGCGAGGAATTGCCATCAGTGGCATTCTCTTAGAACACAAAGGACAGCCGTATATACTATATATCAAATGTATAATAAAGATGGCGTATGAGTGGGGATAATTACCATCCAAAGAACCATCATAACTTAGGAGTTTACAGACCCTGTAAATTTAGAGAGTTGCCAGTAGACTAATCAGCAATGCAGAAAGTAGAAAATGAAATAAGGCCTTGGTCACACTGCTGTTGCACTGCACAATGTCACTTTGTGTGGATTTGCAAATTTGAAGCTGCATCACTTCATACACAAATAAGAAGCTGAATAATAAACAGGAAGAGTGAGAATGATAGATCATGAGTAAAAATTAGCCTTGCTTTGTAATAAACACATGCTAAATAAGGGAGCTGAGTTTAAATAAATTTGACACATATCCAACAGTGACAGTAATTGTATAAAGCACATGTACAGTGTTACTTTCCCGACTTGCACAGACACTGACCACTCAGCCAGGGGTTATTTTAACAAATCTTTTATTTGAATAGTGAAGACACATTTTATCACCTTAATCAAAACAAGGATTAGTTTCCTTGGATAAGTTATACAGGAAAAGCAATTTAAGACTCAAATTCTAGAAATTTGATTGCTAGGAGGAGAAGTGTTACATCTACTAAAGCTGAGGAAGCATATTTATTTTTTAAAAATAAACAGGTATCTCGAATGGTAGATTTTTTTTTATTTTTTTGCTTTATTTATCTGTATCTGAAATAAAGTAGTAACCTCTCCAAAGGGTTTTGGTGACCTGTAAGATTGGGATTTTGTACTATCAGAGACAAAGTTCTACACGGTCACCAATAATCTGTCACTCAGCAGGTGGATATCAGAAGGAGACAGATGCCTTTGTTGCAACACAATTGCTGCCTCTATAATTCCACTCTACTCCAAATTTAATGAACATTTTGGATTCATTCTACCCCTTACACAAATATTACAAATGATAACGCTGCTACCATTAAAAATAATTAAGTGCCTCTATCTCCTGGTATTGTGTTTGCATAAAGGCAAAGGCAAAATGAACACACACAAAAAGACACTTCTGGTACACAGATCAGTTAAACAATGTGGGAGGTTGTTTTAAAAAAAAACTGGTTCCAGTAATGTCTCTTAGCAGGATATCTTTTTTTCCCTTCACATCTGTCTGGTCTGCCATAATGAGAAAATGTTTACAACTGAATTGTTCACTAGACCTCAATCAGGAGTTATCACAGTTTGGGCAGTTGGGCTCTTTCCTTCCATATTTGTATATTCATTATAAGAGGTGGTTTTGAATGGTGCCTGTGAGTCTTGTCTGTTTCATAGCTGTCAACTATTATGGATGTTACAGAATTATGCATACTATTACAGAATACAAACTGATTAGAAGCTTAGCCCAAAGGAATGTAAACAGGAGGGGTTTTGGAATGAGAACCTAAAAATGAGTCCAGTTGCTTTTCCACGGGAAAATTTGTTAGCATGGACATTTTCACTGTTTTGGGGAAATTATATGTATTTTAACCATATGTATCTCTATCTAAATTTAGATTTTGCTACCCAGGGAACATTTGATAATGTCTGGAGACATTTTTATTTGGCATAGCTTGGGAGTGGGGAAGGAGGATGTTTCTGGTGGTATCTAGTGGGTAGAGACCAGGAATGCTGCTAAACACTCTTCAAGACACAGGGCAGCCTCACACAAGAAAGAACTGGCTCCCCCAAAATGACGACATTGCCAAGTTTGAGAAATTCTGATTTAGACACACAGTATCATTATTTAAGGTGAGGAAGGAACAACTGTCTTTTTCATACATAATCCCAAGTCCTCAAGTACCAAATTCAGCAACATGTAGCTCACTCCATAGCTTTTGTGAATTCTGCCTCTTTTATTTGTTTATATTATTAAGAGGACATAAAGCCTTCTGTGACACTCTGCAACCACTGGAGAGTTCCAAGGTCCTTCACGTCAGACTCTCTAACAAGACAGAGACAAGGAGACATTTGTTTATTGGGCTAAGACACTGAGGGTGAAATTTCACAACATCCAGGGTAAGTTGAACTTCTGTCGCTTTCCCACCCCTTTCCATGGTCACGTCCCTCTTCTCTTCCCTTTAATTTTTTTCCTTTTTACTTTTCTTTCTTGATTCCTCTGATGTGCATCAATGTGGGAATTTGAAATATTTTCTTGGTCAAATTTAACTCATTTGTATTCTGTGTAACACATATCTATTGAGTGGTTTATATATATCCCTTGAGAGAGATGTTTTTTGTCTCCCACAAGCACTTAGCACATAACTAGAGTGAGAGAATCTTAAATTTTTTGTTGAACGTGGATAGGTGGAGAGCTTACGGCTTTCTGGCAGGAATGACAGAGGCAATTGATGAGCAAAAGTTCAATGTTAGCAGAGAGTAAGGTGTCCTTCAAGAATGACTCACTGTCTAGTTTTTGCACTGTGGGTAGCTTTGGAAATTATTGATAGTTAAAGACCATAAGTGCTGGCTGGCTATAGAACATGTAGGGACCTAAGGCTATGAAAAAGTTTCTTCTTTGTTGGGTGACAAGACAGAAATCTGAAAGATTTCAGAGCAAGGGAATGCTGCAAGTGCATAGGCACATAAGGAAGATTAATCTGGATAACAGTGGGCAGAATGCATTGGAAGGCAGAAAAAGTGGACATGGGGGACCAGGCAGAGAAAGGGAACTTGAACTAGGGGGCTTGCACTGAGGAAGATGGAGAAGGATTAATAAGTGAGGCTGTGATGAAGTTGTTAGAATGGCCCTGGACTACCAACAGAGTGTGAAAAACAAGGCTGATTGAATCAGAGGTGATTCAAGGCTTCTTGGAGGATGAGGAACTCATTAAAAGAAATCCAAATTCAGAGGGAAGAACAGTCTAGGGGAAATATAATGAGATCAGTTTTGAACTTGTTAAACTTGAGATATTAGGGAAAACTTCAAGTAGACATTTCTATCGTGCAATTCAGCATATAAGAAGGAAGCTAAAGAGACAAGTTAGAGATGAAGAAATAATTTGAGGAAGGTGAGAATCATTTATATGATGTTGATAGTTAAAGCCACAGAATTGGGATGAGGCCACAGAGGGAAAGAAAGAAGAGAGAAGGGGACAGGACCTTGGGAGATGCTCTCATTTGAGGGCATGAAAATACAATTGCTCGTCAATTTAACAAAGAAAAGAAAAGAAAAAAAGAAGAAAAAAAGAAAGAAAGAAAAAAGAAAGAAAGAAGAAAGAAAAGAAACAAGCGAGAGAGACAGAGAAGGAACAGAGTGGCTGCTGCAGAATGAGGATATCACTGAGATAAAAGCTAGGCAAGGATTAGGTATGAAGAAATTAGGGAGTAGATTAAACTAAGGACGGGTCAAAAAGGATAAAGACTGAGAAAAGGTCAGTGGATTATTAGGAGGTTATCATGGACCACCAGGTTACTGTCGATGATTACAAGAGAGGATGGATTGTAAAGTCTGTAGAGAGATGAGGGAGGACATAAATGTTGGGAAGGGAAAGAGAGAAGAGAAAGAAGAGGGGGTACGCAAGAGTGGATGCATTTCTAGGCTACAGGCCTCTAAGTATGTCTCTGTACAGCAAGAAAAGAGCCCAAATCACTGACTCCTAATAATAAACCACATCTTCTTTGACTTCTGTTTTTCCTTCTGTTCCTGAACATGGTTATAGAAAACAAAATCTGACATGAAAAACAAAAATGAAAAGGGACATGACCCAGCACTGTATAGGTAGAAATGGACACAGGAATACCAGCATTTTAGGTTTATACTATAAAAAATAAGGCAAGGACAACATATAACTCCAGACTTTCTTTATGCTATCGTTACTAAACTCCCAGACTCATGAACAAAAGCATTCATTAATGCTTCCTTTCAAAGACCCAGTTCCTGAGATTTGGATATCCTTGACTTCAAATGAATGTTGGATGAATGTGATGTGTCTTACATTTTTATGAATTGAGGCAGGCCAAAGAAAATGTTATAATTTTTAAAGGGGGTATAGGAAGGAGGTGTAATTTGGTAACATCTACATTAGCCAATCATTTCCTAATTTATTGAATTAAACTGTCAGCAGTGCCACAGAAGAAGTGGTTTTCACAGAATGAAATGGCTTTTGGTTAGAGTGGCTATAGTGGTAACTAATCCCATCCTTACTCAATAATAGACCACTGAGGTATAATTTAGGATTCATGAAGCCAACCAAACACTCTCTTATATTAATCCTAACTAGCGGGGAACAGATTTTAGCTTAGAGCCATTGGAAGGTGGTTCCTCCCCCACTGCAGGTCTTGGAATGGATATGTTCGATATGAACATCTGCTTTGTCAGATTAATGGAGACACTGTCCAGACTACCCAGATGTTCTCAGAGGTGCAAGTCCCTTCTTGGGACCCTTGACAGAAGTGGACACTGCAGACACCCAACAAATTAGGGTGTTGTTTCTGGGAGGACCAGCAGTTGGTACAAAGCTCAAGTGGTTGAGATTAATAGATTCCAAACTGTGTGTCAGCACTGAGACTCTGTTATCAACTAAACCTTAACATAGAACTTTGGAGAAAAACATGAATACAAGTGGAGGCACTTTTTGGTGATCAGAAGAATAAAGAGGGCCAGTGTCCCATCTTTTTAGCCTTTCTTTAAGTGACCTTGAGACATCTCTGGAAAAAAAACACTTGAAACTGTCTTCTTTGATTATCCCTAAGAAACCAATCAAATCCTGAACAACAAAAAAAGTGTTTTAATGGCACTAATAATAACAGAAGATTGCCTGGCACATAGGTCAGTCAATAGTAATTTTAAGTCCTTTAAAAAAAATTTGATAAATAAATCTTAAAGTCCTCCTTCATTTTAGGTGCTGAAAATACACTGATAAAAGCAAGACAGAAAAAACCTCACCCCTCTCCCATGAAATTATGACAGCCTGCCAGCTATGTTAGTTATTCTCATTGATCTCCATGTCCTTCACGATGTAGATACGGATATTTTTGTTTTTTAACAGCTGAGGAAATCTACACTCAGGAATATTAATGATGTGACATGCCCCAGAGTCCTCAGCTGAGAGATCACACTCGAACCTTTCATTCCAAAGCCAGGTTCATGGCCCCTGCTTCTCGAGGTTTCAGTGTGGAGATCTGAAGCAAATTCTAATGTCAGGGGCATGGGATCAGACCTAACAATATTCCCAGGTTCTCTTTACTCCAAATGTCCTCAGGCAAGAAGAGAGCACGTCATCATCATTTCTTTATCAAACTCAACACTCCCTCTTCAAATGATACCTTAGGAGAAAAGGTCTAGGCAAATTCCCTTGAATGGTCTCAGATTAGATTCTACCGTATACCCAACAGATTTGTGATTCACTGGCATAGATCTCTATGTAATATTTTTTCATATGGCAGGATTTGAAATTTAAAAAAACATGCTGGGTTTCTCCATGCTGTTGCTGTTCAAATGTTACTTTGTGGATAGTTTCTAATATTATTTTTTATTTCCTGAGTTCTCGTAAGAGTGAGAAATAAGAAAATTGGCTTTCCTTTAAAATGAGCCTGCTATGACTTGTTTTTGAATATTTAACAAAGCAATAAAATTAAAATAGCTCTTTGGGAAGAAGACTCAGTACTCTAGCCATATTCTGCTTTTACAAAAAGAAAAGTCCTCTGAGATGGAAAGAAAGCCTTTCTCATGTCAAACGCACACATTTGTTTGTGAAAGAGATGTCTTGTTAACTTACTGTAAAAGATGGAAACAATTAGAAAAACTACAAGGAAAGACATTTGGGGCAAAACATGAGCTTATAGGACACACAAAACTCTGGAACTAGTTTATGGTCAGGGTAGTTAAGATAGAAGTATCATGAAAATCACTAACATTCTGTTTTAGGATTTATTTCCCACTCAGGTCACAGGGAACTGTCTCTTTTAGTTTGTAACAAAATAATAAATAATAATGAAAAAAAGAAACTCACCCCTCCCTTTCTTCTTGCCACAAAGAAATCCTCACTGCAGTTTTATTATCCTTCAAAAGACAACACTGCTTGTTTTTCAGAGTGCTAGGTCAATGGAGGAACACACTTTCATATTAACTTAAAGTGCATTTCACAGCTTATTTCTGATTTTATGGCACATCTTCTAGTTTCTACCAGCAGAAAAAAAAATCTGCTTTCATAGTGGAAGTCTGACAAGTTATTTCAACTATATTAAGAGCAGGCTACAGTCAGTTGCTCTTTTGTGCTTTCTGGCATTCCTGCAGTACCAAGTAGAAATAAGGGGTCAAAATGTTGGTGTTTGGGGGATAACCATGGAATTATACCAACTCTCGGATTTCTATTAAGAAAGACATCCAAAGGAAAAGTTTCTTCTAAATGCAAGCTTTTAGCAACATAGACTCAATTCAATGATCAAAAAGGGTGGTCACTATCCTTACCAACCAACCAACCAACCAACCAAAAAAGTAGCAAGAAATGCTGATTTATGGCTGTAGCAAACGCTTCTATATTTGTCTTAGCCCAAGTCTTTGAGAAAGCAGAGCCTGAAGCATGGATCAAGGTGCTAACATTTTATTTCAGACACATAAGCCCGAAACAAGGAGAGTGAGAACAAAGACATGAGACAAGGAAATGAGCAAGGCGATGCAATATGATTAATCAGTGCACTGGTGCTGTTTCAAAACGATCCACCAGGACCTGGGCAGGCCCCTCAGGAGACGTGCTTGCTCACTCTTACGCAGGAGTCTAGGGCAGCACTCTGAAGAGGAACACACCTTGGAGAGGTCCACAGAAGAGAGAAATGAGAGAGCACCTTGGGCTCGGCTTCCTCTCCTATGTCACGGGTCATCTAAGGGGAGTCCCCCCTCTGCACTTCCAGGTTGCTTCTGGCCCCTCTGCAGCCACTGATGATGCTACATCCCATTTGTGCAGTGTTTCAGTCCATTCAAGTTCAGAAAAGGAGAGACATGGCTTAAGTGGGAGGCAGTCATGAGAGAAGGGAGGAGGTGGCCAAGGGAACCTGAGAAGGTGCGTCACGCGGGTCCAGTTCGATTGTTAGATTGAGCTTACGGATGCAGTTCTGAGCTTCCCAGCAGTTAAAAAAGAAAGAAGCCTTATCAGTAATACGGTTTGCCAAATCCGTAAAATAAGATCAAGCTGGTAGCTCAGAATACAACTATTTCTGATACTGAATCATGCAGACTTTTTCTCCAATGAGACACTGCCACTGTTTCAGAAAATAAATCGTGTCCTCATTAACAGTAAATAAAAGAGTGAGTTTCATAGCATTGTTTCTTCAGCCCTTCAATGGTGGATAATGATATGCTGGCAAAGAATGTTTTGGTAAATGTCACAGGGAGTCTAACGAGGCAGTGGAGGTGTGATAAATTTTAACATGTACAAAGGAAAGTGCAGATATCATAGCCTTCAGGCAGTGTCCCACAATATTTATTCTCTCAAATGCACTTTTGATATATTTAAAGCATCATTTATACTCTGGGAGAGATTCATAGCTTTTCTGGGGATATTACTACGTACCACATAAGGCTATCCCAAGAATTAAACAAGATAATATATAGAAAATTCTACTGACATAAGATTTGAAGCTTAATAAATGGCAGCAGAGAGGGAGAAAGAAAGGCCCAGAGAAATTTCAAGACTGAAAGCATTTGTGGCTAAGAAAATACATACTACCTCTAACAACGTCAGAAAGAGAGGCTGTTTTGAAAGGGAAGATTATTTCAGCATGTGATGTGCTGAGATCAATAAGATGTTTATGTTGAAATGCCCATTACAAAAAATACAGTTGCGAATTGAGGTTAGGGGATCTAAGTTCCTTGCGGTTAAAAAGGGTCTTGAAAATTTCAAATTCCTGAATTATTAACACATGGTTAGATATAGGGTAGACACAGATGACATCCTCCACTGAGTTATGGAATTTCTCCTCTAATCTCATAAATTCTCTTAGTCCTTAATTTTTTCTCTTATCTGACTTTCTCCAGCATTCCAACTGTTTACTCATTTATATCCCATTTATTTCCTCCTCTCTTGGCCAACTTTACTTCTCTTGCTGCTTATTAGTTAAGTAGAATTAGTAAAGGAAAAGCCTGCTCCTAAGTAGTAGATGTTATAAAATGACAGTCTAATAAGACAGAGGTCAGTGCTTTATTTTGGAGCCTACAAGAAATTTTAAAATTAATCTGAATCTTTAACTTCAGTGAACTCAGTAAGAGCTTGCTGAATTGCGACCACAAATTGCAGCAAGAATAAAGTTAGTGACAGAGTAGTGTAGTTTCCGTTCTTCAAGAGCTTAAAATCTTGTGAGACAGATACGAATTTTACTTACAATATAGATCAATAATAGAATCAAACAGTGAAATTAAGTGTGAAACTGAACAATGCATCCAACTGGTATTCATTCAATGGAGAGAAAAATCTGGAAATTGAAAGCGTGAGGACCTTAGACAACTGAAAAAGAGCACCAACTGAATCATTGTTTCTTTTTTTTCTTTTTCTTTTTGCGGGGGGAGGATGTCCTTTGTCCAAATTTGCAGTGTCCTAAAGCAGCAGTCCCCAGCGTTTTTGGCACCAGGAACTGGTTTCACGGAAGACAATTTTTCCACAGACAGGGGTGGTGAGGGGCTGGTTTCAGGATGATCCAAACCCATTACATTTATTGTGCAGTCAGACCTCTCTGCTAATGATAATCTGTATTTGCAGTGCTCCCCAGCCTAGCATCACCGCCTCAGCTCCACCTCAGATCATCAGGCGCTAGATTCTCATAAGGAGCTTGCAACCTACATCCCTCGCACGCAGGGATCCCTCGAAGTTTACAGTAGGGTTTGCGCTCTTACGAGAATCCAATGCCAGGACTGATCTGACAGGAGGTGGAGCTCGGGTGGTGATGCAAGCAATGGGAGCGGCTGTCAATACAGATGAAGCTTCACTAGCTCACCCTCTGCTGGCCTCCTGCTGTGTGGCTGGTTCCTAACAGGCCACAGACTAGACCAGTCCACTGCCTGGGGGTTACGGACCTCAGTCCTAAAGCTTCAAAATGATAGTTAACTCTTCAGGTAGGAATCATCAGAATGACTGAAGGCTGTTGCCATCAGCCTCCTTTATCAGTGTGAAGATAATATCCCCACCAAACACCCTCCAAAAAAAAAAAGACAAATGAAGAAAAGAGGAAAGAATAAAATGCATAATTATTCACTTTCCATATGAGATTTTGCTAAAGAGGAAAAACTGGAAACCTTCAATACCAGAAATTGGAGTACCCAATTTCCAGACAGAAAGTAAATGCTATGAGAGAAAATGGCTCAAATTAAAGGTGGTTTTCCAAAACCATTATAGCAAAAGACAGCACTGTGAGAGGGAAGGTATTTTCAAATCAGTGCAGGATTCATAAAGAATGTGTTTCTCATGCTATGTTTTGTATAGGAGTGATCTGCAACATCCTTTCTCAGGCAAAGCTCATCTTTAACCCTGTCGGGCCTGCCAACACCCGGGGTTAATGCTCAAAGGAGGCAAGATCAAGGGACGTTCAACAGACAACATCTTCTGGTACATTCCTCCCCTTTGGCCTCTTCAACAGGGCAAACACAGGCAACAGGTGGATAACTGAGGTATTTAAAATAGGTTTTTAATCATGTTTTAATTTATTCTTTATGTGAGTTGAATAGTGTCCCCCCAAAAGATATGTCCACGTTTTAACCCCTACTATCTGTGAATGTGACCTTATTTAGTTACAAGGTCTTTGCTGAAGTAATTAAATGAAGGATCTTGGAATGAGGTCATGCTAAGTTAGGTGGACCCTAAATCCAATGACCAATGATGTCCTTATAAGAGAAACAGAGGGAGAATTGACACAGAAACATACTGGAAAGAAGATCATGTTAGGACCGAAGTAGAGATTTAAGCAATGCAGCTGCGAGCCAAGGAAAGTCACGGATTACTCACAGCCACTAGGAGAAAGGAAAGAGGCATTGAACATACTCTTCCTCAGAGCCTCCAAAGGAAACAACCCCACTGACACTTTGACTTCAGCTTTCCGCCCTGCACCCCCAGAACTTTGAGCAAATACATTTCTATTGTTCAAGCCACCCAGTTTATAATAACTTCTTAAAGCAACCCAAGAAACTACTACACCCTATCATGAACAAGAATTAAAAACATGTTTTTGAACAAAACAGAAAATCCCATCAACTATATTTTATCTCCCAGAATCATGAGAATATTTAGATCTGGAAAAAAACTAATTTTGAAAGAAAGCAATGTAGAAATGCTTTGCTCTAAATATTCCAAGCAAAACATCATTAATTTGAACTAACTTGATGGAAAGTGCTTCTAAAACAGTCAAGAATAATAGTAGAATATTTTCATGTAACCACATATTATCAGAAAGAGGTTTAACGCAGGTTTAAGAATGACCCCACTGTAATCACTAAACAAATCCTTCACGGACTCTCTCTGAACTACAGGATGACGCGCACACACTTCCGTGTAGCCTGCTGAGCCCTGGTCTTTGCGATCTGGATGTTGCCCCTCTTCCCGCATCATCTCCCGTTACTCCCTCAAATACTCTCCACACCCACCCGTAGGAAATCACTTGTACATTACACTTCACCCCTCTTTGCCTTTGTCCGTACTGTTCTCACTTGACTGAAACCCGTTAGTTAACACCAGTCTCCACTTACTTAGCTTTTACCATTGACCAATCCAACCAGTTCATGACTAGGCACTTTCTAAATATAGCATTGACTTTTTATGAGAACACTGAAAGATATATATTATCACTTCCATTTTACAGGTGGGGAAACAGTCACAAAGGTTAAGCAATACGCCCAAGGTCGGATTATTGGTAAATCATGATTTGAATCCACAACTCTGTGATACCAAAGCCATGCCCACATCCTTTCCTCTTTTGAGTTGAGCTCCTACTCATCCTTCAAGCTCCAGCTGAATGACATCCCAGCAGGAAGTCTTCCCAATAGCTCCAGGCAGAGTTTAGTACTTCTAGGCTGATACTGACGCTGTTTATATCTCAATATCATGCCTCAAATCCTTGTCATTAGGGTTATATACCCTTGTGATTGACGAAGGAAAGAGATTAAAGGAAATACATAGACACACACACACACACACACACACACACACACATCAATTCTCTTTATTTGTGGTAGTTATGTCCTATAAAGTTGCCGTGGACACAAAATTAGCAAATATCCAACTATTGCTCCTACAGGAAATACATACATACATACATATATATATATGTATGCATGTACACACATACACACATTTTTTTTCCCTCAGTCTCCTTCCTTGGTCAGTTGTTCTATTTTCTGAAGGTGTGGCTATGCAATCTGGGTCCTTGTTAGGTCTGGCTGATGCATATATGAGACTTGACATTGCCAAATAGATTCTCTTGGCATCAGAGTCCCATCAGATCTCTTTTCTGATCATTGTGGCCTTGCCATTGAATGCCTCTAAACTCTGCTTCTCTTTGCACAGAAGACCTCCCACCTACCTCTTGCTTAGACCTTTCAGTAAAGGTTAAAAAGGTATTTGAGTTTGAAATAGAGCATCTTCACACTCTCTATTATTGCATTCTGCTTTCAGAGACAATATTGCATTCTGCTTTCAAAAAATAAGGCATGTCTGAGTATATGCAGTGTTTGAGAATACAGCACGGTGTTGAATTGCAGGAGCTGGTAATTTATACATTGCTCTCGCTCATGAGAACTCTGATTTACAGTACTGTGGGGGGCCCTTGGGCCTGCATACCCTCTGTGAAACCAAGCTTATCTTACCAAAAACAAATGAAAAATTCTGACTAACTCATTAAAATTTACTGATACTGTCAGGGTAAGTGATCTATTTAATGGTTGACTGGATTAAGGATAGGAGGAAAGGCTGTTGGAGGGCTGAACTCCTCCCTCTCCTGATGCTCCATGCGTGTTCTAGGACTTTGGGGTGTCTTATATCTTCCATTGGTTTGGCTTTTGGGGACTACCATACTAAATTAGCCAATGAGACCAATCTAAGTTCAGGGTTAGGGGTGAAAAATCAGGGATAAAAATATCCCAGGTTGACCGGGCGCGGTGGCTCGCGCCTGTAATCCTAGCTCTCTGGGAGGCCGAGGCGGGCGGATTGTTTGAGCTCAGGAGTTCAAAACCAGCCTCAGCAAGAGCGAGACCCCATCTCTACTAAAATTAGAAAGAAATTAATTGGATAACTAAAAATATATAGAAAAAATTAGCCGGGTATGGTAGTGCATGCCTGTAGTCCCAGCTACTCGGGAGGTTGAGGCAGTAGGATCACTTGAGCCCAGGAGTTTGAGGTTGCTGTGAGCTAGGCTGACGCCACGGCACTCTAGCCTGGACAACACAGTGAAACTCTGTCTCAAAAAAAAAAAAAGGTAATTCCCCTAGAGGAGTGATAAATACTCCATTAAACCTATCCCTTAAGCCCTCCTCTCACCCCCATGAAACTACACACACACACACACACACACACGCACACACATACACACACACCAGCTATAAAGTCATCTTAGAGCTTTGTCATTGGTTCTTTCCCTGTGTTCTGCACAAAACTAACACATAGAAAGTTCAGTAAAAGCTACTGTACTCTCATCCTGGGATGGGCAGTGCGAGCAGGTGGATTGGATGGAATCTGAGGTTAGCCGGAGGGGGCAGGAAGAAGAAGGAGGAGGGGAGAAATTACACATCAAGCAAAAAATATCTTTTTGGAAAATGAAAACTGGGAAGCATGGGAAAGACAGCATGGAATGTAACTTTATGTGTAAAGCTGCTTCTAAACCAAAGGTTAAGAAGTTTGACTTCGAGAAGTTTTTTCCTAAAATCCTCTTGCTTCCATTCAATACATCTGAGCACTCAATTATGAGTCAAATCGAAGAGGTTGACACTGATAACTAAGGCCTCCTTAAGAGGGTCAGCCTTTCCAAACAGGCTTGATCAGACAGCATGATAACAATGAACTTGTATTGTGAGAACTGGATTGGCTAAAAATTCCCATTCGTTACTCATAGTTTTCTCATTTCTTGTTTGAGAGTAATTTCCACAGAGGCTTTTCTTTTTTTAATAGTTACCACTTGTATAAGTGTGTGTGTGTGTGTGTGTGTATGTGTGTATGTGTAACTATTATCTGCCTTTCATTTTACTTTTCTTTACAATTGTCTTACTGTTCACTTATCCAGTTTATAATATTTCATGAAAGTGATATAAGTCATCCTGGCTGAACTCTCAATTACAGGTTTTCAGATCAGGCTCAATATTACACTTTATGTTTTATTTTAAACACAGTGGTTTTGTAAAATTATTAATCCAGCATTTACTTTGCAGAGGGCTCCTAGTCAACTTTACATTGCCTAAACACTTATGTTTTTCCGAAAACATAAGTATCATTCATTCATTTGGAAGTTATTTATTGTGTACTAAGCACAGTTCTAGGCTCTGAAAACACAGAAGAGAACAAGACACTCAGGTGCTTGCCTTTGTATAACTTGTATTCTAACAGGAAACACAGAAAGGTAATAAATAAATGTATGGCGTAGGTAGTGAGTGACAAGGGCTAAGATGAAAATTAAAGCAAGAAAAGGAGTTAGAGAGCGATGAGAAGCAATGGGTCTTCTTTCAAATAGCAGAGTCAGGGAAGGCTTCTCCAGGCAGATGGCATTTGAGCAGATACCTGAAGCGCAGGATGGAGCCAGCCAGCTAGTGGGCTCAGCAAAGAGCATCATGAGCAATGGGAAGAGTAATGCAAAGGCCCCAAGGCAGCAAAAGCGTGAATTATTCAGGCAACAGTAAGAAAGCTGAAGTAGGAAGAAAAGGAGGAATAAAGGCTGAGCATGGCAGCAGAGGAATCTGGAGAATTCCTGGGAGGTTCACATGCTTGGGAGCCAGAAAGAAAATGAGGCTAGGTGAGGCAACTTTGAGGCCGCATTTATTACTTTTTCCTCCCCACCTACCAACTGCTGACAAGGTCATTAGAAGGAGAGAGTTAGGATCACCATGGATGTGATTGCCATTGCTGTATTCTGCAAACACAAACAAGTGCAAATGCTGCAAACACAAAGGGAAACCCATGGCGCTATAGTTGCTTTTCAGCCTTGATTTCACACTAGCTGTAAGAGATTTATTCACCAAATCATCCGGGGACTCTGCAATTTAATCAGAACATGATCTGTCATTTCCAGAATACAGTAGGTGTCCTCATTTGTGCTCACACAGTATCATAACTATTCATAGACTTCCAAAATCATTTCTATTCAGACCCTTGTCCTTACCTGACCTTGACATACTGAAAGCATTTATGAAGCCTGCAATTTATTCCTTTCTCTTTTAATCTGAGTTATTGGCTGAACTCTTGGTCATACTTGGTTAATTTGCCTTTACCTTTAGGCAGAAATCTATGTGCCTACAAACTCCTATAATAAAACTTTTTAAAAGGCTAATCTTTATGGAGAAAATCTTCTTGGGTCATAAGATTCTTTTTCTGTTTTTTTTTTTTTTAATTTATATTTTCATTCTTTTAACCAATTCCTGCCTCCCACCCAATGTTTTAATCTATTTTTGTTTCTTCCATAAGGCAGTAAAGACATCACAAGTTTTATAAACTTACATTTGAGAAGAAATTCCTGTCATACAATCTGATTAAGCTGCAAATTATTTCCTAATTCTGATATTGATGATTTATCTGAAAACAAGTGAATCTATTTGGTTTTGTTAGTCTGATGAAGCTACTAACTAGAGTCAGAACTTCAGAGGTCTAAATTAATCTGGATCTACCTTTCTTGTTGGATATCTTTGGATTAATTATAATCTCTGTTCACTTTATCTGTAAATATTAATAAGGATAAAAAATTCAGTAATACACAAGTATTATTTGATAAAGGAAGATTTCAACCACAGATGTCTCTATAGAGAGTCAGCAAAAACAAATGGAAACAAAACTGTACTTTTTAAACAATCAGTGATTAAGGCATACAGATCATTTGCTAATTTAAAAATAAAATGAAAAGGTAAGAAAAACAGTACAGATCTTTAAAGTTAGGTGGAAAACTAGAATTCAGAACAAAATCCTGAATAATGATATAATCTATGTCACTGAAGATGGAAGAAAAAATTCTATTTTTGCACCATGTTATGTCAACAAGATTGCTAGGTCAATGGAGTATCAGAACAAGTGACATTTTGGTTGTTAAATTCTATTGCTAAGGGAATTTAAATAATAGAAAAGATTGTAGCATGTCTCCAGGCACAATTCTTTTTGGAGGCATTTCTTTTCACTAATTAAAGGATGGCAGATCTTATCTATCATTTCAAACCTTAAATTTCCTTCAAGGAATTTGCAGATTTTTATTTTCTTTTAAAAAGGGATTGTCAGTTTCTTTTTACTAAGTTTCTCTTGCCTCTAGTCTCACCAAATCACTGTGACAAAAGTTGAAAAGTTAACTCTAGCTCTTTACAGCTATATGTTTATGTTTTTGAATATGGATTTTTGACAGTCAGTCAAAACAACTAGTAAACTAAAAGGGGAAGGGAGAAAATATGCACATTTCTATTAGCTAGAAAAACAAATTCCTTATTAGAATTAGCTCTTTGATTTTTTTTAAAGCTACCAAAGCATCCTTCATTTATTACTCAGAGTTTTATCCACCACTGTATTCACTTCTGGGTGGCATGTGGCTATTAAGCTGAGAGCGTGGTGCCTGGAAGCAAAGATACCTAAAGTGGAATGAAAGGTGGGGCTGGAGATTAACAGTCATTCAAATAAACCTCTCCCTCTGCATTTTCTATTCTTTACATCTAAATTTAATCTGAATTCTTTTCTCCATAAATAAGATATCAATATGGTGACTTACTTGACTTACGTATCTGATAACACCATAGTCAATAAAAAATTTTCTATGAATTATCCACAGACAGCTTTGTTTCACACATAATGATAATTCTGGTGACATCTCAATGAATATTGGATTTGGACCACTGAATAACATGCTTGTAGATGAATAACTCCTTGTAAGACTATGTCATAAGCATTTAATCCATCATCATCATTTGATTCCCAAATATAGTAAGTTTTTTTTCAGTATATGCAGTGAACATTTTGGCAAATGGAGGTTCCTTTCCTGAGACTTTGGAACTGGGACTGGAAGATTCCAATTACAATAAAGGCTGGTTTCTTGGAGAGAGAAGATGCAAAATCTGGAGGTATGGCATTTTTTAGTTGGTGGACTGAGTGACTGAGGAAGATGATATGCCAAAATGAAGGATGAAAGGATGATGATGATGATGATGAGAGAGAGAGAGAGAGAGAGAGAGAGACTCTTTTTCTACTACTTCTTGCACTAGGGTTCTGTGAGATACCTCTGCATCCTTATAATACATTCCTTCTTTGTTGAAGCTAACAACTTGCTATATTTCTTATAGTAACATGTCTCTAATGAAATGTCAGATAAATTGAATATTCATTCTAAGATTTGTTAATTTTTAATTTTCAGATGTCCTCTCAGAGAAATAAATCGTGACCTACAAAAATTCACCATCCGTATGTCAAATCCTTCACAGATCTTGTTGGTACATCGTCTTAGTCTTTCACTTTTTATTTTTCTCACCTATCTGTGCTCTTTCTGGCTATTTCGGCTCTATTTGTCAGTCTTGACCAAAGAATTCAGAATTCCTAGCAGGATTCATTCATTAGGTAGTTAAAACCTAATCCATCAAATTGGATTATTCTCGCCTAATTTCAAGGAGCAAAAGCAATTTATTGGCCTTTCTGCCAGACTTTTAATATGGTGAAACCAAACTCCAAAACATATTTTTTCCTTAATTTAGCTTCTATCCTCCTGATTGTTCCAATCAGTCAAATATTTCATGCAGCATTAGATGTGAGTTGTAGCAAACACTGCATTTGACCTAAAAACCTATCCATTCTTATTTAGAAAATTGTGGCTTCTAAGGTAATCACAGTGAATTGTAACTTGTGGCAGCCTTTTTATCAATATGACTGGTTGGAAAATTAACTAATTATTTATTAACCACATATCAAAATAATAGCTACTTTTCTCAAGCACCTAATACTGGTCAGGCACTATTCAGAACATTTTTCATATAGCATGAATAGTCATCAAAACAGTCTTGTAAGGTTTAATAGAGAGCTTTATTAAGGTTAACCCACTTATACAAGAATATGCAGTAAGAGACAAAGGTATTATTTGAATCCAGTTCCCTCTGAATTTCAGAACTAAGGTTTTTTCCATAATACAAAGCAGTTTCTAAATAAATAATCACCCCTACTCAATCCTACGATGGAAAAAAAAGAAAATGCAAATAAAACTTCCCTCGTAATCTGGAGAGACAAAAAAATGAATTCTTAGAAAATTAACACAAATTTTAAAGCAAACATACTCAATTATATTTACAAATTTCTAAAGTAAAACGATTTTATTATGATCCCAGAGTGTAACATTTTTACTAGACTTCTCTAAAAATAGAACTTTCTTTTTTTCCCCTTCTGACAGATCTTAATAGGCAATCATTGCACGTTGTATTACAATCCTGTGGATGATCACATTACTAATGCTATAGCTCTTTGGAGTGTAAATAGGGCTAAAGATGGATTTGTGATCAGCATCCCTTCCCACAATAGGTTCTCATAAAAACATCCCTTTTCCTTGGCAGCTGCAGTTGCTATTTGCAAGGTTTGTTTCTACCTGCAGTTTTACTCCTGAACCTTGAAATCCACTCAAAGTCTTTGTTTAAAATGTGCTGTCCCACGTCTGCTTCCTGCACACCACCGTAATCTGCCAGACGGGGTGAGTTCCCAGCATCCTGTGGCTGTGCTCCACTTTCTGAGGTAGTTTGTATAAACCTCCTGTGGTCACTGTACTTAACCTCATCCTGTAACAGCTGTTTAGGCAGCCTGCTGTCATCCATATTCTCTGCTTGGACAACCCCGATAAACTGTTATGACAAGTATCACTTTAATCTATTAATCAACACAAAATGTGCAAGACATAGTGTTAAAGGACAGGACATGTTCTTCTTTGTGATTTATCTGAGGGGATGATACTACACATAGGAAAAGACAATGTACAAGCCAAATGAATGGCACTAATAACCGAGCACATAAAAGGTCATAGAGAATGTGGGAAATGAACTTGGTTTGAGAAATGAGTAGGATTTTTAAAAACAGTTGGGGCAGGCTGGGGAGATTAGAGGGCATACGAAGCTACTACTTACGAAAAACTTTATTATGTCCCAAGCACTGGCCTATGGACTCCATATGCAATATCTGTATGAATCCCCACAACATTATTATATGCATTAGTATTTACCCCCAATTTTACAGACAGGCAGCAGAGGCTCAGAAATCTTCAGTTATTTGTTCACGTTGAGGAATAGGAATTCAAACAATCTTTCATACACTTAAAGTTCATGCTACAATAGTCTGAGCAAAGACCCGGAGAAAGAACTATAAAAAATACATTTTCTAGTATCAGAGCGTTAAGAAAAGTAAGCTGAAATTTGCAGTTGATCCTAGTGCAGGCAGTTGGATAGTTACCTGAAAATTCTTGAGCAGGGTAAGAAGATGAGGAAAGAAAGGTTTAGAAAACTGAAGGAGAAAAATTCCTGGCCATAGAAATCAGATAAAAGCAACAGTTGATATGTATAACAATATTGATCAAAAACATGGGGTTTATGTAGGAAGAGAAAGAGAAAGATGGCCATTTGGGCCATTGAAAAAGACCAAAGGGTTATGTGTTAATTCAATGTAATCTCATTTGTCTATTTTTGCTTTTGTTGCCTGTGTCCTGGGGTCTTATCCAAAAATTTCTTGCCCAGACCAACATCATGAAGTGTTTCCTTTATGTTTTCTTCTAGTAGTGTTATCATTTTGGGTCTTACCTTTAAGTCTTTAATCGCTTTTGAGTTGAATTTTTTTGTATATAGTGAAATATAGGGGTCTGGCTTCATTCTTTTGCATCTGAATATGCATCTAACACCTGTTAGATTAGCTTTCATCAAAAACACAAATAACAAATGCTGGTGCAGATGTGGAAAAAGGGGAATTCTTATATGCCATTGATGGGAATGTAAATTAGCGCAGCCCTTATGGAAAACAGTGTGGAGGTTCCTCAAAACCTCTTGTATACATACTCCTGGATAGAGCTGGAACACATTCTACTAAGTGAGGTATCCCAAGAATGGAAAGA